>WEIT01033471.1:130605-186117 GCA_013389985.1 Dryoscopus gambensis
GGGATGGGACGGGATGGGACGGGGCACACACAGCTTCATGAAAACAGAAGGCCACCCGCCTCATGACCAGTTCATGGAGGAAGAAGCAGGAAAGAGGTGGTCCAAGTTCTTGGTCAGGACACTAACCACAGACCGTGTCTGCAACATGACAGCAGGGAAGAGGCAGGGAAACAACAAGCCAGAAAAACCAGAGCTTTGGACGTGTTCCCTGGAGGCAGCCATAAATATAATCAGCAGAAGAGCACTCATCCCATCAATCAGCAGTGCATCTCCAAGCACCACAGGCAATTCTCACACACCAACTTGGACCACGCTGGCTGTGACACCCCTGTGAGTCACTGTTCTGGAGTCTACCTGGTGGGATGAGTTGGCTGCTGGTCGCACTGCACAGCACAGGTTGCTTACTGGCATTGTCAGGGTTACCACCCATCCTCTCCTGCTGCCATGGTGTTTGTGGTGATAACAGAGGCAGCTCAAGGCTTCTCCTTCCTGCAGGCAAGAGGTAATTTAGTGGCTACAGAGGAGCAGACTGGGGAGGAGGAGGGCTGGGCTAGAGGTATGGCAGAAAAAGCATGGAATTTTGGAGCGCTCTGCTTATCCGTGCCCTGAGTTGGACCAGACAACACCCTGTGTGCCCTTGGGTATGCCCATCATCCCTTTAGGGGTGAGGCACAGAGACAGGCCATGCCAGATGACACATGCCATATGACTGGCATGAAGAGAGAGAGAGACATCTGCTGCTCATCCCATCCCTGCTGACTCAGCTCCTACCTCAGGAGCCTGGACAGGAAGACTCATGTGGTGTGCAGAGCCCTGCAAAACCCAGCCCAATCCCTTCAGGGCCCATAAGAAGCATCCCCATGGACAGGGTTTCTGTGTGGAGAGGGGAGATAGAGACAGGCAGGGCTTTCCCCCAGCCTGGTCCCCCTCAGAGGCTGGCAGAGCACATTACAAGGGCTGGAGGGTCTGTAGCAGCCGGGGCGCCCTTTAGTCTCTCATTCAAGCTGCAGCTATGCAAGGTGTAAAGTTCTTCTGTTCTCAGCAGCACTATGTAAAAGTCTGGGCAGGGGCATGGGGAGGGGTGGAGAGCAGAACAGCAAGTCTAAGCCTCCCTCTCCATGCTCTCTACTACCAGAGCAAACCATCCTGCCTTCACCATGCATACCTTGGGCAAGGTGTCCAAAGGGCACACACAGTACGGGACAAGGTCTGCAATAGAGATGCACAGACAGAAGTCTGCAAAAAGCCTGGCTCCTGGAGCCCTGCTGAATGGACAGGGCAGCCTTTGCCAGTGCAGTTACCCTAAACTGGTCCTGTCAGGACCTGTTTCATCAGTCTTTATGCTCAGCTGGTGCTTTTCTAGAGCAGGGAACATCGACCAAATGTGGACACTGAGTCTCAATGACACACAAAACTGGACTTAGAGGGCATTTCAACACAACCTCATTGTGCACCAGCATCCTCATTGAGCCTAGGTGTCTCCACATGAGTCATGGCTTCATCATGAGGCTCAGCCAGACAATCACTCTCTGAGGGGAAGAGTGATATTTGTCCAAGACCCTTGTCTTGAGTACAAAAGCATGAAACAAGTTGGGTAAAATGGTGGCGAGAAGAGCAGAGGGAGCTTTGCACTCTGCCTGACGTGGAGCCTGGACGTTGTCCTGCAAGGTGCAATGAACCTTACATCCCCGAAGTGTCTGCTTCTACCCCGAGACTGTACAAAGGCCTCGCTGCCAACCAGAGTTTGCTGCTCGGCAGGGCAGGGACAAGCAGCGCATCTGCCCAGCAGCACAATCAGAGCAGTGAGGACAGCTCCCTGAGAGCCCAGGATGGCAGGGAAGTAGCAGCCTCCTCCCTCCTGAGCCCACACAAAAGGGTAGGTGGCCGCCTAATCAACTACCCATGGGAAAGAGGATACTTGCTCTCTGGAAACAGAGGGGCTAGGCAGTCTCAGGCAGCCGATTGACTTATTGCAGACTCCTGGGGTGATAAATCGTGGCTAATTGTGGGCAGCTGACAAGGCAAACTAAGGGAAAAGGAACGGGGGGCATTCACTGCCCGGCAGCTGCTGCCCAGCCCTGCCCCGCCCCCTTCTTTTACTGCTCCTTTTGGGCCACTTGAATTGTGCAAGCGCAGTGCTTTCCAAAACCTGCCCCATCTCCCTCGCAAGGCTCCCGCCCCCTCCCTTCCCGCTCCCTTTCAGGACTCCTGTCCTCTCCCTTCCCACTTCCTCCCTTGCTGCCTGCTCTCATTCCTGTCTCTGGGACAGGAGGACCGGGGTCGGGAGGGGAGGAGCCGCCCTGCCCCGCACAGGCTCATGCCATCAAGCAGCCCTTCTGATGCCACAGCACAGGACTCTGAGGATGTTTCTCCATCCCCATGAGACTCATGTGTCTTCTCCAGGTCCCGATCTCAGCCCTGATGCAGGTGGCTCACCTGGACAGAAGAAGCAGTACCATGTTCTGGATATGGATATCTTCAACATCCCACTTAAGGAGATGCCATGTTAAGCAGCCCTGGTGTGGCTCTGATTTGGACTCTGTCGGTCTGCTTTCTCAGCCTTTCTGATTGTTTGTATATTTTGGAGTCAGAGCTTCACAGTTTCCACAGTTAAATGTAAATAACACCTGCTATTATTGTAACTGCTTTCTTATATTTACATTCCTTTTCCATGAGGAGAAAAGGTTGATGGACTCTTTAGTCCAGCCAATATGAAGGAGAGGTGTCATCCTCACCTTCCAATCAACTGTAGTAATAAGAAATCTATAAATACTGGAGAAATTAAGAAGTCTGGGTCAATCCCCTTGAAAACTCTCTCCTGTCTACGTGTGATTTTTCTGTGTCCACTAGCGACAGGACTCCAATGAAGGGGAACAGCCACTTGGATCTCGGGTCACAGTAGGGCTAACTTGAAAGCAGAGCCTGTGAGGAGAGGAGCCAAGGGCTCAGCTTGAGGAAATGGGCTTTGCCCAGCACTCGCTGAAAGGCCAGGAGGCAGCAGGTGCTCACCAGTCCCTGCTGGACCCGACATGGATGACTCAGGCTGCTCAGCCTTATCGCACACTTCTGTTAGCTCTTTCCTCCTTGCCTCCACCATGTGCCCTGGTGAGATAAAAAACCAGACACTAATGGGGACACACCAGCAGCAGAGATTTCACCAAGCCCTGGCTTCCCGGAAACTCCTCTGGGAAGAGCCATATCAGGGCTTGTTACAAAGTGGATGAAAGCATCCCACAGGTGGGACAGGGAAGGTGATGACCCTTACAAGAGGTGGATAACACGCAGGACAGCATCAAGCAAGGTCCCTGGCTCAGCTGAGCCTATTCTAAGAACCCAGTCCTGGACACGTTTAGGACTGGATCTTTGCACAGGTTGGGTAGATCCATCAGGGCAGACACTTCCTACCCAACCCACTCCAGGCTGCTTTTGTGAGGTGTGTTCTCAATTCCTCTGTGCTGTGTTTGAAGACAATATTTGGCGATTCTCCACTTCTCACTTCCCCTCACTCACACTTGCCTGCTTCTTCACAGCTTGTCAGAAAATGATACCCACTCTGGAAACGCAGTTTAAAATCAAGTCTTAACAGGCAGCTGAAAATCAGTGAGGGATATGTTATCCAAAAGAGCTAAAATTAACTCTTCACTCTAGAGGGTCTGCTCCACTTGTCCTGGGTTGCAGTGCAGGATGTGCCCAAGGGTTTGTATCCTATCACCATCTTCATGAGCTGTTGGGACCAGGTGGGGCGGTGCTCCCTGCCTCCTCCCTCTGGACTATCTTCTGTGAATGGGCCCATCAATGCCTGGGCATGACTCATGGATAACTGCTCCTGGACTATCTCCTGTTAATGGCCCATCAGCACCTCGCCCACTTGAAGCTGTTTGACAGTCCAGGCATTAACTCAAGGCCTTACATCCCTTGTGTTTAGCTTCAGCTCTTCTCCGCTAGTTCACACTCCCATTCCAGTAAGGCCTCAGCAGCTTTGCCACCTGTCCCACACAGCTGCAGTCCCCACCTGGGCCAGGAAAGTCCCACTCTGATAGGCCACAGTGTCCCTGAGATAGTGCCCTGTCCCCAGGGTGGCATGGGAGGCTCTCCAATTCCAGCAGCTACTTGCTGGCCCAAGGCACTGCTGCTTAAGCTCACACTGGGCACACCAGGTGTTTATCACCTGCCCTCACCCTGGGAAGACAAACCAGGCAGTCTGAGCACTGGGGTTGTTGAGGATGGTGCCATCAGCCTTGTCCCACGCTGGCTTGCAGTGTCCAAGGGAGGGGAGGGGAAGGGAGACATTTGAACACCCCTGTCCTCTGTACCCTGAGCACCCTGTAGCCACTGCCTGGGCCAGGGGAGACTTGCATCGAAACACATCATGGACTTAACTAAACCTCTGCAATTTCTGGGGCAGCAGGACAGCTCTTCCCCAAGGGCCCCTCTGCCTCTCCTGCTCCACAGATCTGCTCACTGAGGCAGACCCATGGTTGCCACACTGTTCTAGTTTGAAAGCAAACTAGTGAGAGACTTCGAATCAGAAATACAATTTAATAGGAAAAATAAAATAAATGTAGTAGTACAAAAAAACAACCCACTGACAGAGTCAGGGTACAAACCTGACCCCCTGACAGTCAGGGGGTTTGGCAGAAGTTCAATCAAATGTTTCTCCTGGAGTGATGGTTCCGTTGAAGCAGTGATTCTGTAGAGGAGGTCTGGTCTTCCTCTGAAAGTCCAGTGGAAAAAGGCTGCCTGTGGTGTTCCAAACCTCAGCTTATATCCAGGATGGAATGCTTGATTCCTCCCTCTGGGCGGGGCATCTCACAATGGGATGTAATCTTATCAGGCATGCAGTGATGGCTCATTAACAGAAGATGTCCCCCTGGAGGGAGGATGGGTCAGAGGAGAGATAAGAACTCTGCTGCACCTGGTGCCAGCAGCTGGCCCATTAACAGAAGATATCCCCAGGAGCTTATCAGGGATGAGTCATGGAGGGGATGGGGAACACTGTCCCACCGGTTCCAACAGCTTATGAAGATGGTAACAGAATACATACTTTTGGATATATCTTACACTGTAACCTAGGACACACACTTAACCACCATCCCGTTATGGAAATTCAATGGGTTTCCCATGGTCTGGTCCCTGCAGAAAATATAGACAGACAGAGCCCTGCTCCTTGCATCCCCTCTCTCATCCCACCTGGTCCTTCCTGCATCCATGAAGCCAGCTGCAAACCCCACCAGGACTCTTTGCAGGGATCCTTCTGCCTGGACTGCAGATGCAGGGTGAAGCCTCTGTGGCAGAAATGCACTACCCCAGCACAGCTCTACCTGCAGGGTTCTGGATAACCACCCTGGCACAGAGCATCCTTTCACCTCCAGGGATGGAAAGTGCCATGCACTAAGAAAAGAGACATATCAGATCCTGCTTCCAAATCTTTGCTTGCTCTCTCTGGTATCCTGTGACTGCCTGCACAACTGTAGATGGCTGGACATTATCCCTCCTATTGCCACAGTGCTCCAATCCCTAGTCCTGGGAGAGGGCTGTGATCTGACCCCTCTCCTTCAATAGCTCATTTCCTTATTTAACTATTTTCATTGCTGCCCAAGACTGTGGGGGTAGAGCATTCCAGGGAGCTCAAGCACCATAGGAATCATCCCCTTGGCTGGCCGTGCTCCCCACAGCCTCACACTGGGGTCACAGCAGCTGCTGCAACCAGCCCAGCCAGCCCCAGGCCTGCAAGAGCATCCGGTTCCTGCCAGCACCCAGCATCACTGGGTGGGTGTTTGTCTGCCTTTCTCTTTTGAAAGGAGTTTCCATAGGAACAGGCAGGCCAGCAGCCCTCTGCAGTGTGGTTCTGGTGTATTACCCAGCGTGAAAGTGCACAGCTGCCCAGCATTGTCCAGCAGCTGTTACCACATCCCCCAGTGCTCGCTCGGCAGCAACATTGGAGCATTATGAGGCCACTCAGCCATGGAGACTGTGGGGCTCTGTCAAGTAAACACCGGGACTCAGAGCTGGAGATGTGCTTCCTCGCCAGGTCTGTTCCCACTCTTTCACCTGCAGCACCCGAGTGCTTCCCAGCAGTGCAAGAGGGGACACGTTAGAAACCCGTGCCATGTGCTGTTCCCACATTGCTGCCCTGTTCAGCTCCTGGGAAGAACAGCCACAAGCCCCTCAGCCCAGCTGGCTCCCCACCATGACCTCAAAAGCATTCCAGACCCCCTGGGTGAGGATGCAAGAACAGCGCCCGTGCTCAGCATCCCCTCCCACTTGCAGGGAAGGGGAGATGGGTCACTGGGACCCATCTGTGTGTGTGGCATCAGCCCACTGCTGCAGCCGCTCGCTGTGAGGTTGGCAGCACAGTAGCAAAAGTAGCTGCGCGGGGGGGGCCCTGGATCAGGCTGGATCTGGCTGGAGGAGGAGGCACAGTGCATTTCCCAGAGCAGTGCTGCCAGCAGAACTGCTGCTGAGGTCCAGCCAAAACCTAAAGCCTCCTTTCCCAGCTCCCCTTCCTCCCTCCAGCCCGTCCCCTGACACCCGGCTGCAGCTGCCTCTCCCGACGCTGAAGGGCGCTCTCCGAAAGCCCGGCTGGTGCTGGAGGATGATGACCCAAGGGCTCAGAACCCTCACCCAGCTCTCACAGTGCCGTGTGTGTACCCACGTGTAGCTCACCTGACACAGGGCTGGGAACGCCTTGGTGGAGGGAGTCTCCACAGGCCGTCTTTAGGATGGGGTCTTGTCATTCCAGGAGGTTTTTCACCTGGAAGGAAATGCCCTTAGTGGGCAATTCCTTCCAAATCTCTCATTATTCCTGGAAGCCAGATGTTCCCCTGAAGCTTCTGAAGAGACAGGAGCTGCAGGTCTCTCTCATTTTTTTCTTCTCCGCTAGTTCAACCTCTTTCTGCCTTTCTTCCCTCATGTCACATCCCTGTGGTGATGATGGGGGGTGGGGAGCAAGAAGACTGTGAGGGTGAGGGAAGAAGTTTCATGAGAGAAGGTAGAGTGTGGTGGGCCATACTGGGAAGAGGCAACGGATGGAGGGCACAGGGGATGGACAGAGAGCAGGAGAGGAGGAGTAAGGGGTGTGGGAAGGATGCATTTTATAATTCACTGCTCCACTAACCCCCAAACTAGAGCCACCCTGGCCTGGACAGGACAGACAGCTGGAGGTTAGCAAACACTTCCTCCTCCCCCAGACAGGGAACAGCAGTAGGGAGGCAGCTGGGGGGCCCTGGCTGGCTGAAGCCCCAGCTGCCCCACACTGCTCCCACCCCATCAATCCTGGGAGCATCCCATGTGCGGCTGTGCCCCTGTCACGTTTGTTCTGGGGCAAGTTCTGCAAGTTCTGCAAGCCTCCAGCCCCCTCGACTCACCTTTTCACTAGTGTGGGTCAGGAGCACAGAGCACGGAGCAGGATCAGGCCCAAGCCCTGCTTGCCCTCGGCGCTGCTGGATCAAGGCCCTGTTGTTTTGGACAGGCTGGGGTGCAGCATCACCCAAGCCATGGAGTGGGGGGGTGGGAAGTGAGGGTGCATACACCGGCAGCAGATCATGGGGACTGTCCTGTGCATGGCCCAGGAGATCCCAGGTCTGTGGTTCTTGCAGGCTGAGAGCTTCTCCCCATCCAGTCCCACCCTTCTGGACTTAACATGCCCGCAGTGCCTCATCCAGGTCAAGGTCCTTTCCTGGTTCAGAGAGAGTGACTTTCTGGATACCCCCGGGAGTCATGTCCAACTGCTGTACATTGCAATGGTCTAGAAAGAGAGGAGAGATCAGTTTAAAGATCTCCCCATTCAGAACTGGAGGGTCAGAACAGGATGTACTGTTCTCCCTGACACCCAGAAGTGAATGTAAAAGGGGCCACTGCTGTGACTTAAACTGAATTTTGAGCTTCATCTCAGCCCCAGAGATGTTGGAGCAAAACCCTTCTGGACATCTCTGAAGGCGAAAGGTGACTTTTTTTTTCTTTTCTCTTTTCACTCTTTTTGTTTTATTTTATTTTATTTTTTTTTTTGCAATCATGGCTGCCCTGGCTCATCCTCTGCATGACCACAGCACAGTTTGGGGCCAAAGCAGAGCCTCCCACCAGTGCTGGTCACAACAACCCTTCAGGCTGCAGCCTTTGGTAAACACGTCTCCATGAAACCTTTCTCTTTGTTCTTGTTCTCAAACCCAAAGTATTTGCTCCAAGGAGCAGCTGGGAACAGCGGAGTGGGCAGGCTTAAGTTGGGACCTTGTGTGGCATCCCCTCAGCGTGTGTACCGTGCTTCTCTCCTACTCTCACACCCACTGACACAGAATCTGGCAGAGGAGCTCATGCTGGTGCCCCAAAGCAGGGAAATAGCTGAAGGACTGAACCAGAGGGAAGTTCTGTACCTTGTTCCTTGAATAGCTTATATAGAAAAACTGGTCAGAAAGCATGCACCAAAGGGAGGTTTTCAAGACACAATCAGATTTTCACCTGAATGAGTTCTTTTACTTAAAACATCTGCTTTCAGAGAAAATTTTCAGCGTCTCATCTGAAAGAAAATAAAAAAAGCAATGAATTCGAGAACACCACTGCAACGTCTCCCAGCAAAGGGAAAGCTGGGTTGACCCTGCCATGCAGATGAAGAGTGAAACCCAGAACACCTGAAGGGCCAGGGTGTGTAGCTGAAAGAAGTCTGCCCTCCCCAACAGTCAGATTGTCAATTTTTGCCAAATAGCTCAAACATCCCGGAGAAATGAATGTCCTGATTGTACTCATGTGCCACTGGTCGTGTGATTGTTGTGGACCAGGCAGCAGTGACAGAGACTTGCAACCAGGGGAGTTGTTGATGGTTAGTTGTCCCTATACATGAGACCACTCTGCAAGAACCTTTTAACACATAGAAGCATGAAAATAAGCAAGGCCCGGGGCATCCAGGGGGAACAGTTCACTCAGCATCCCAGCCTAACCTTGGCACAAGGCGTCTTGCCTTGCCCCTTCCATCCCAATGCTGGGCTCCTACATCCTCTGCCCCTGACCTCAGCCAAAGCTCAGTAACTGGCAGGTAAGTAAAGCCTGGCAGGGAGACAGGGCATAAAAGCAAAACGCTGTGACACGGACCAGAAGGACAATCCTGGCAGACTGGCCCTGGCAGGGACCCAGAGATGCTGCTCCAGCCGACATCCCCAGCCGCCACCCCAGCAAGGCCAGGTTGGGCGCCAGGAGATGTGGTTTGCATGGAGTTATTGTTCCATGGGAAACTGGCTGTCTTCCTGCTCTTCATCTGTCAGCAGGATTTTCAGAGAATATGTTCCCAAATATGAAGTGAATGTGGCAGGCTGGGCTGGAGCCCTTTGCTAGAAAACCTGGACGTCAGAGTGTGTCCGGTTTAATCCCAGAGTCTGTGAGAATCAGTGTAAAGTAGCATATCAAGTGAACTTTTCACTCTGTGGCAGGAGGGATTACCACATCCCCTTTGTTTGTTGTGCACTGCGTAACTGAAAACACTTTAACCCTTTCTTGCAGCCCTGCAGCACTAAGTACCCATGAAAATTCCTAGGAAAACTGCAGCTGTTCCAATCTCCGCTGGCCGGGGGGTGATGGGTACACTCGTTTTCCATGAACCATTGCTGCTAGGCTCCCTCTTGGCTAGGGAAATGGGTCTTGATTTAAAATGCCTCGCCACAGAGCTCCTTGGGAAGGTTTTGCATCAGGCAGTGCAGGTAGCACCAGGTGCTCTCAACTTTCTCATAGCCCTGGCCTGGCAAAACCTTGGAGGAGGCTCCACTGGTTCTATGTCCAAGTGAGTTTTGCAGCTTCAGAGCAGCAGTTTCAGCCCTTTCAGCACCCACACAACTCACCAGTCCATCATCTTTTACTGCCCTGCATTAATGCAGTTCCAAGGAGAAAAAAATGCACAGGAAAATCCTGCCAAAATATTAAAGAGAGATCATTTCTATTAGAAAATGTTCCCTGTGAAGCAGCAAATTTTGATGTGAAGGAAATCAGAAAAGTTATTTTGGTTCTAGATGAATGAAAATGCAAATGCTGGCTTCTGAAAAGTTTATTTCTAACAAATCACCAGTTTCATTGCTCCCTCCTCTTTCTTGGTTTTTTTCCAGTTGAGATGTCTCAAAATTTCATCAGTGCTGGACAAGTCAGCAGGTGACATGGTGTCATGGTTTTAATGCTCCTATTCCTACTTGATAACTTTCCTGCAGTTGGAGAAACAAAGGGGAAATAAAATAGGGAAAAGGCAGAAAAGCCAGACTGCGGGACATGAGTCATCTCACTGCCCTCAGCAGCAAACTGAGATGAAAGAGAGAAAACTTCCTGTTTCCAGTTTCAAAAGAAATGCTTTGAAATGCAACCCGAAAAGCTGAGTCTGAAACTGGACTTTCCACCTTATCCTGTAAATTCCACAGGCTATTGGAGGCAAGAAATATTACTCTTTTTTTTTTTTCCTGAAAAGAAGACCATTAAAATAAAACTTTCTAGTTGAGGGACTTTCTCCTTTAGGAAGTTGGTGGTGTCACATCTGCAGCAGCTTCTCATCAGTCTCGAGCTCGCTGGGTAAGCCCCAAATGCATCCATTTGCTTCTCAGGATGCAGTTTTTACTCTCTCCATTCTTCACTGTGTCCCTCACCTCCAGTCACTCCCCACCCTGGGCTCAGCAATGACATACCTGCTTGGTCACAGCAAGCCTTCCCTCCAACCCCCTCCTCTGGAAATGCCCAGAGGAAAGCAACTGGGCAACCCTCCACTCATCCACTGAAAAAGAAAATTAAGGTCAGCTCAGGAGCTTCCTGGGGGCAGTTTTAGTTGTTTCATGTGCTTGCAGTGCAGGGGCCACAGCATGATGTTCATGACCAGCACTAAAGTGGGCAGCTCAATGCTTTCAGTCCAGGCATCGACTCCAGCCCAGCACCCAGGACCTCTAGATAGACAGGGTGTGCTCACTGGGAGATGAGGACCAGGTGTGGATCCTGGACCCTCTTCATTATACTCTTTCTTGCTCTTCATTTGGGTGTTAAGAGCTAATGGGCTGAATTAATGACTCCTCCAACCTTGGCACCAAAGGAAAGTTCCAGGTTTCCCAATCCTCTTTCCCAGGTGCTAGAAATCACCATCTTTTCCTTCCTTCCTGCTCCCTTCTTGGCCCTGCGCTCAGAGCCAGGAAGCTCTGCACCTTCCTGCTACCAAGGAGCTGCAAAGCATCCACATCTAAGCAAAATCCTCAGCACAGCTGGGACAGATGCTGGTCCTGGATGCCAAAGGGCCTTGGGGTGAAAATGAATGAACTCTCCTTGTGAATGCTGGGCAGGTACTGCCCAGACAATTGACCACAAATATTCAATTACACTTTGAAATGCATTTGTGCCACCTGCTCTCTTAAGAATGCACTTTCCTTGGCAAACACTCAGGAAAACCACACTGTAAGGAACTTGATCATTCCTAGGAGGGTTCCATTTATCCCTCACTGGTTTCTCCCCTTCTGTCCTGGAGAAGAGGATGTTGTGTTTGCACATGACAGATGCTGTTGGTCAATAGCAATAGGCACATCTGCTATGGATCTATTCTGAGTTAGTAGCAGGTCATTCTTCCCTGCCCATTCAGGGGACACCTCTCACACCCCTGTGATTCATGTTTTAACAGAATCCCATCACTTTTGTCTACTCCATACTTTTCTGCTTCCCTTATCCTAAGGGTGGCTGTGCTCAGGACCCTCTGGGTCTCAACATCTTCCTGTCTGGATGACAAAGCACTGGATACAAGTCATGAATGGTGGTCAGGGGACACTCAGTCCATCCATCCTCAGCTCTCTGTTATCTGGGGCCTCCGCAGCCATGGCCCAGCACTGCAAGTAACTCAGTCAAGTGACCCAAAGTGTTCCTGGAGATGCCCAAGCCTGCTGCTTCACAGGGATGCCCTCTGCTCCCAGCTACCCCAAGGGTTCTGAAAGTTGTGACAAACTGCAACAGCACTTTTAGATCTGTTGGTGGGAGCGGATGGTCACAGCTCAGCCATTTCCATCAAAGGCTTCTCCGCACTGAGATGATACCAAGCCCAAATGGGTCCTTGCATTGGGTACCTGCTCAAGCTGTGACAAAACTCCTTTTAATAAAGGGTTTGAACTTCATATACTGACTCTGGAGCACCACTCTCATGGTGTAGTTGTCCCTGGGGACCAGCATGCCCAACACTCTCCACAAGGAGTCATGCAAGAATGGCCTAAGACAAATGGCGTGATCCCACAGACTGCAGCATGAGCAGGCTGCTCGTGCAGAGCTGAGACAGAATTTGGTGCAGAGCACCAGAGGAGGGTGATGAGACTGTGATGGGCAAACTGTGAACCCATGTGAGTTTATATGAGTGAGATGTGCATGCATGGGGAACAGATGCAGACATGCTCAAGCCCGGAGGGGTGTTCATGTGCGTGTGAGGGTGCGTCAGTGGGTTGTACATAAATTGTGTTGGGCTATAGGGACAAATATGCAAGAAGTGCATGGCCCCGTAGTAATTTGGGTGGGCTCTGTGTGGGACATTGCATATGCCATAGGATATAGGGGGAGGGGATGTGCACAGAGGGTCATGTGTCAAGGAGGAACAAGGACTGTGCAAGTTCATCAGGCAGGACACGAACACACACTAGTGAGCTGAGCATGGAAGCATACATGCGAGGGCAAGGGGGAGAGGAAGAGGATGCCGCACACAGATAATGCACAGAGAGTGTGGATTACTGCTGTTAATACCTCTGGTAAGAACAGAAGTCTGCTGGCTGGGAGCGGGAGCTGAAAGCTGAGCCCCTTGTTATATTTCCCTGTTCCCGCCTGCACTAATCCCTTTGAGCCCCAGGAAAAAACTCCAGAGAAATCAAACAGGTTGTTCATGCTGCCCCAGTGTCCCCGGGATTAATTAATTTGGGATTTGTGGGAGTCACAAGGTCATGCTCCCCCCACTGGCAGAGCTGGCTCCGCAAGGCAAAGGCAGGGCTGGGCTCTGACTCTTTCCATCCAGGGAAATGCCCCATCAGACCTGGAGCAGGTCCTTCCTGCAGCTGCCCTGGGAAGGTTTTGAGCATTGGGTGACCCAGGCTGACCCCGGGTGCCAAGGCATGGAAAGGCAGCAGGCTGGGGGGACTGACAAGCAAGAAGTGTGTCCATATCTCGTAGATCAGCCTCCAGCTGGAGGCAGCCCCTTGGATGGATCCTGCCTGCATCTGGCCCTGTGCTCCGTGTTGCATCATCAGTACACACGGCCATCTCTTCGGGCCAGCACAGAAGCAGAAACACATCACAAAAGGACAGACTCCAAAGAAATGGTTTCAGCTCAGGTGTGACCCTTGCCATCCTATAGGACAAGAGGATGAGGAGCAAGGGTTGAAGACCGGGCAGGATGAGCTGTTTGACCCACTTATCCATTCCAAGAAGGGAATTCTGCATTTTGATGATTCTGTTTTGGGTGCCAGATCCCCAGTTCCCACCACTAGTGGTTACTTACATGATTCAGAAATTCATTTTCAGGGAGCAGTTGAGCTTATAATGTGGTTTTCCTGAGTGTTTGCCAAGGAAAGTGCATTCTTAAGAGAGCAGGTGGCACAAATGCATTTCAAAGTGTAATTGAATATTTGTGGTCAATTGTCTGGGCAGTACCTGCCCAGCATTCACAAGGAGAGTTCATTCATTTTCACCCAAAGGCCCTTTGGCATCCAGGACCAGCATCTGTCCCAGCTGTGCTGAGGATTTTGCTTAGATGTGGATGCTTTGCAGCTCCTTGGTAGCAGGAAGGTGCAGAGCTTCCTGGCTCTGAGCACAGGGCTGTGAAGGGACCAGGAAGGAAGGAAAAGATGGTGATTTCTAGCACCTGGGAAAGAGGATTGGGAAACCTGGAACTTTCCTTTGGTGCCAAGGTTGGAGGAGTCATTAATTCAGCCCATTAGCTCTTAACACCCAAATGAAGAGCAAGAAAGAGCATAATGAAGAGGGTCCAGGATCCACACCTGGTCCTCATCCCCTGGTGAATTGTTCCTTGCCACAGAAAAACTTAATCCCTTAAGTACAGGCACTTTGAAACTGTCCAAATCAAATGCAAGATCCCAGGTGCCCACTTGCCAGTTTGCTCCAGGAGATTCCTCCTGAAGCTTTCAAGATCTTAAAGGAAATAGGCTGCCCCAGTCACTGGCTGGTGCTGCTAGAATGAAGAACTCTGAACAAAGCTGGACCTTATCCCTCCAAACTAAGATGTTCAGCTTTGCAATCACCTATTCCCCTGGCTGCTAGATCTGTGCTTCTTTCTGTTCCATCTCTGCTCCAGGCCTCCATCAGGCAGCTGAAAACTCATCAGCCCACTATGGACAGCCTGAGACTGGCTGTGTGGAGAGGATGGCAGCTCCCTGCCTAAAAGCAGCTTTCCTATAGTCAGAGATGGTTCTGGTAGCAGGGGGAAGCCCTTAGGAAACAGTGACAGAGTGCCCAATTGATGAGACCCTGGCCCCTGACCTTCAGTCCCTTGGCAGCATCCCAGGTCATCCCAAAGTGAAATGGTGCTGCACAGTGGGACTGGAAAAGTTAGCCAAGGCTTCGTGCAGACCGCCACTGTCCATCCAGAGTGATGACCTCGAGGGACAGAGAGAGATTAGCTTCCCCCATCCAACTCTGCCTGCTTTGATGCAATCTGTCCTTTAAAACCAAAGATCCTGCTAACCAGCCGTCACAGAGATTTGTCTTTCCTGTAGTCTGGCTGAGGTGGTGTCCAAACTGAGAACACTGAGCACCAAACAAGTGTTCCCCACACTTGGGTGGAGTGGGTGATATATAAAATCTTTGCCTTCTCCTTGGCATGGGCAGCTCACATGGGAGCAGCCTGCCTGGAGGCAGAGGCTTCCCCAAATGCAGATGGACAAGCAGCAGCTCCCAACCTGCCAAAACCCAGAGCTCACTGAGCCACTAACTCAGTCCTTAGCTCAGCATCAGCATGTGTACATGACACTCTCCACATCTGTGACCAGGTAACATAATTAATCACTGGTGCAAATTGCTCGTGTGAAATGGACAGGGGCTCAGACCCAGAGTGCTTGTGAGTAACTCCATCCTAGTGACTGCTTTGGGGTTATGAAGAAACGTGGATGTCTGAAGTAACAAAATACTCAGTTCTCCAAGGTAGCAGGCTCCCAATGCTGGCCAGCTCTTGGACCAGCATAGCCTCATGCCGTTAGTCCACATTTCTGATCATACTCAGTACCTTTCTCCCAGCCTAGTTTCTCCTCCATCCTTTCTGACACTGAACAATCCGCACCACACACAGCAGTGGATTTTCTGCAGGGCTGGGATACATCCCCTTTATTGCACTGTTTGTTGCATACTGTTACCAGCCTGGTAATTCAAACCCAACTTCGTCCCTCCTGAGCTTGCCAGGCCAGATGGTGAGGGTATGTTAGATGAAGGGTCCTGTGCAGTATCCAAAGGTGAGGGATTACAAACCGTGTCACCAGCAGGTATGTTCCCCACTTCTCTGGACTCAGTGGAAAGCTGGGCTTACAAGGGCTGTGCATTGAACATGGCCAAATAACTCAAGGAAGGATGACTGGGGGTCATGTGTACAAGACTGGGTCTTTTCCCTTGAAAAGCAGCATCACTGAAAGGGCCTTAGGCAATTGTGGAAACAACTTGAGCTGAGCATAAGCTTCCAGGACAAAAGGGAGCTTAGCTGGCAAACAGTCTTAGGGGCTTTAGCAGAGGGACAGTGAATAGAGGGGAAGCAGCTGAGGAAGGAAGCCCTGAGCATGGCAGGAGCCAAGTCCATCACTGCCATATGGGCACAGGTCCATTGCTGGCACTTCAAAGAACTTGTTGACAACATGGAGGAAACGAAGGAGAGGGCACAAGCACAAGTCAAGGTCTAGAAAAGCTGCCTCCAAGGAAGAGGCAGCAGCAGCTTTAGGTTATCAGAGAGATGCTCAAGGTGTGGCTCAGCTGCACACCTGCAAGGAGGTGTTTGAGAGCAAGTGGGTTTTGGTTCTGCAGAGAACAGATGCAGCAGACACACATGCTTTGCAGCAGGGAAAGCAATAAAATATGGCAACAAGTGATTTGGGGACCAGTGGAGCATTGCTCCTCTGGGCTCAAGGCTGACTATCCCTCTTTCAAAGCCCTGTCCTGGGTTTGGCCATAGATCTGAGCTTGGGGCAGGGGATGCACCACTACAATCCTACAGCAAGTTCCTGGCAGAAGGACAGACCAATGCATCAGAGCTGTCCCTCTGTGCCACAGTCTCCACCTTGCACAGAGCAGGGAACGAGCAGCTCGGGAGGGCGTACAAGGCACACACTTTTTTTTTTCCAGACAGAGCCTTAGATAAAGAACAGGGTCAGGATTAATGCAGCTGCTGCCCCCAGGCCAACTGCACTACAGGCTTGTCTGCTGGAGCAAAGCACTCAAGCCTGCCCACCTTTGTCTGGCAACTGATCTAAAGGCTTGTCCCTCCCCAAATCCATGGCCCCCTGGCCTGGCCTGAGCGCGTGTCTTCTCCAGCGCCTGCCGTTCAGCTGAGTGTGTCTCTGACGGCTGGTTTTGAGTGTCTGCAAGCCCTCCTGGTATGGCAGGGTCTGGGGCTGGTATTCTGACCTTATAGCCATCTCCCCAGTACCGTTATCAACCTGGTGTGGCCTCAGGTTTCGCAGAGGCCAGTGCTGTCCATCAGGGTTTGCTAGGGACGGAACTGCTGGGGCGGCAGCGCTGCCAGCGCTCGAGGGGCATCCGTCATCCTGGGAATCCTTCCTCACCCCCGTGGGATCCCCAGCTCTTCAGGGCCTGAGCCACTGGACTGTCATTCCTGAGCTCTTCCAGAGGCTCCTCGAGTATCACACCAGCCAGCTCCTTTCACTTCCTCCTGTGCATGCCCTGCCCTTCCCCACAGCCTGCCCCAGCTCCAGCAGCGTTCAGGAGCACCCCAGCAGCAAAGGGACACCTCTGCATCCGGCCTTGAGATCAGTCATAAGCAAAATGGGTCACTGAGAAACAAATGCCAAGAAAAGCCCAAGTAATATCAGAACACAACTGGTGGAGTTACGAGGCACAAAGCAAAATTGAGGTCACTCATCCCATGTCCTCGTCACAACCACCAGGACATGACATGCATGAGCACAAGTCACAGAAACTGAAATGCATGTCCCTGCTGTGTTTTGGATACCTCCCAGCTGACGGACTGTCGATGTAGGGTGAATTTGCCCCCCATGGCTTTATCTGCTTGCTTTTCAGAGCCTTTAATGCACCTGGCTCTCACCAAGCCTGCATGGCAGCGAGTGCTACTGTTTAGTTACACGCAGTAGAAAGACCCTTCCTTTAGCTGGATTTACACCTGCTGACATCTCCCCTTGGCAGATCAGCTTCTTCACCCTTTCTAACTTACAAAATTACATTCTTGCTCAGGCTGTGACAAAATAAGACCTTTTAGTGCTGGAGCTTATCAGGGGCTTTTGGAAAACCAAGGACACTTTTTTTAAGTGACTCTCCCTGATTTACATACATTTCTTCCTTCAGCTTGCTACCACCTCTCATCACAACCTTCTTCCAGCTGAACATGCACATGTCTATTAATACAAGTTTCTATTATAATATTGATAATTTGCTCAGTGACCTTTAGTTTCCTAGGTCTTTATTTCAAAAAGCTGCTATCAAATTTACTTGCCTTGTGGGACAGAAATTTCGACAGCAGGGCCCACTGAACACCTAACTTGGCTCCAGCCATTGCGAGTTCTGTATGCTGTGGTGACTTTCTGTACAGTTTATCAGCTTGTTTTGAAACTTTCCCACTCGACTCCTTGGCACCAGGCAATTTCTCATCTCTGTTTTCCTGGGAGGCAGCGCTGCAGACTCCAGAGACAGGCAGGGGTTTCCCACACATCTGTGATCACTTCTTCCAGGGTGGGCCTGGGGCATCTCCCTGCCCAGGCAGCATCACTGCTGGGATGCCTAAAACCCCTCCCTTGAGAAACGAGCCCCATCACCTCCCTGGACTGGCTGTGGGACCAGGTGACATCCCCCAGGGCAGGAATAGGTCTCTACCTAGTCTGGGGAAGCAGGATACAGCTCAGCAAAGAAAAGGACAGTTTCCAGGTGCAGATTTCAGCATTTCCCCTGCTCCAGAGGCCAGTCTGTTCATATACCCTGCCTACCCCATCCCACCACGCAACCCCTGGCTTTCCACATCTCTGCTGCCTGTGGTATTTCAGGGTGGTAAGGCTCACCTATGCACATGCTGACCCTGCAGACAAGTCGGGGTATGCAAGGTATGCATGTGACCCATCACCTATGGATTTCACAGCCCTCAGTGATCCAGGCAGGGAATTACCCAGATGCAGCCCCTGCTCACACCTCTCCATGGCTATTACCAGGGCACAGTGAGTTTCTTCCATGCCAGGACCAACATTAGCCTGCAGAAAATCCTTCCTCTCCTTCCCCACGGACAGGGGTTTAGCACTGGCCCACCAGCCCCCTAGAAGTAGGGCAGGTGAAGCCAAATACTTTTACTAATCCCAGCTCCGAAGAGCTGCTCTCAGGTTACAGACGATGTGAATAGGATCTATGTTCCAGGGTGATCAGACTTCCTGGAATTTCTGCAGGACCAGTTATCTGTTCCTGTAACCATCTGCAGCTGAATGTGCCGGTATGGCCCACGTCCAAAATGCCCCCATCTCCTCAGAGCCCGATCTGAGGTCTTTGAGTGAAGCACGGCTGGCAGCAGAAAAACTACTCCGCAGCTTCACACATGGGTCTCCCAGCTGAACAGCCCAGAGCACCTCAGAAACCTGATCTCTGCAGCCTTCCACGGCCCAGACGAGAAGAGACGAAGGGCTATGGGCCACCGGATGTGCCGAGTGTGACTCCCTAACTTATATCCAGCCACAACCTGACACTGACTGCGTGGATTCATTTAGGGTTGACTCAGCTCCGCAGCACCACTGAGAGCTCGCAGCACTCCTGAAATGTCCCTGAGTTGTCCTGTTCCTGGAGGAGTATCTCAGGTCAAGAGGAATCCTCACATTCCAGCCTGTTCTTCCCTACTGGGTCTGATGATGCCTTGGGCTGTCATGAGCCCCCCCGGGCTGGCTGATGGTGGAAGCTTGTCCTTTGATGAAGGCAAAAGGAACTGCAGTGAGCAAACAGCTCAAGCCACGTGAATCCAGACAGTGAATATCCCTCCACACCCCTTGCAGAAGACACTGCAGTCTCCACTGCAGTGAGGACTACAGTGTTTTCTCCCCATCACTACTAATGCTGGCTTCCTGAAAAAAGCCTTAGGGCTTGCAGGCATCACTGCAGGACTTGGGGAGCATTCAGGCTGGCATATACCCCCTGCCCACAGGCTCCCTTGCTGCCCAAAAGGCAGTTTCCAAGCCTCTGAGTACCTCCCTCTTCCACGGCCACCCACGTTATGGCAGCAGAGATGAGCAGAGGTGCTGTCTGTCACCCAGCTGTGCCTGTTAGGGGCCAGCAGATGCAGTTCTGCCAGCTGAATGACACCACTGCATACGCATCAAAAATGCTTCACGCAGCACCTGTGCCCAGTCTTGGGCCTGACCAGAGCAGCAGCTCACAGGCAGGAGCATGGAGCTGAGTGGCCGTGGTTCACGGGGTGACCTCGTCCCTGCTCCCCACTGCAGTCACCAACACCAGTAGCACTGCACTTCTGATCCCAACCTGGGGACGTGCTGGGTCCTTTCTGCCATCAGCCACCTCCTCGAGGACCACAGTGCTACTCCATTCCCTACCCAGCTCATACCTGGCCATTCATAGTCTTGTAGTTGCTTCCCTACTAAAGACTCTGCTTGCCCATGGGTTTGCCTCTCTGCTTTCCAGCCTGAGACACTGTAAGCAGGAAGAACTGCCAGGGAACCATGGAGAAAGCATCTTCTTTATCCCATTTTCCACCATCCTGCAGCCCTGACACTACATTTCTCCTGCCTTTCCAGCCATCATATACATGGTGGCATACATCCCTAGTTTTTCCTCTGGATGTCTTTGGATTAGCCTAAGTAGTGCCTGACAGCACAGGCAGCCTGTCCTCTCATGACAAATTCTGCTCAGGGCTTCACGCATCAATAGACAGCAATCAACCACATGAAAAATGACAGAAAAGTCCGTGGACAGACAGCCACTTTGATCTGTGCTTCTTGCTCCTCAGCAAAGCAGGTTCTTTGCCAGGCTTTGCAGGGGAGAAAACACTTTTGTGCATGAAATGCTGTGTCTGGCAATAGCAGCCTCAGCAGCATGAGACACAAATCTGACGGCAGAGCATCCTTACCCAGATGAAACCACCCTGCAAGGGCTCTGTCTGCTGCTCCTGGGACAAAATCCACAGAAGGAGCTGGAAACACTGCATCAGAGCTTTCCAAGAAGAAAACAGGGGGTCCAGATCCACTGCCAGCAAGCCCTGGTGCTTGCTGTAGACCCTGGTCACCTCAGCGTCTGAGCGGGGTTTCTAGGAGAGCACCATCCTCACCACTGCAATCTGGCTCCCAGGGAGTGGTCTGTGTCCTGAGGAATGTGGCTCTTGAACTGAACTCCAAAGACTTTTGCGAGCCTTTCAATCCCAAACACAGGGACTGAGAAGGGGGTGAGTGCCCCCTGAGGAGGGGAGAGCAGTGGGGTGGGATTAGAGCTGGCACTAATGCCCTGCTCTCCGCAGCGGCATCTGAGCAGCACAGGGAGAGGTCAGGATTAGGGGAAATCCTTTGAGACCAAAGGGGAGTTAAGCAGCTCTTTCCTTGCACACACAGAGGGGGCACCCCCAAACCTCCACCCTGGAAAAGGCCATGCTGGGGGCAGAAAGCAAGGGGCAGCCTTTGTCCCTTTGATTCAAAGCAGAGAGCAATTAGGTGATGGACTTAGAGCCCAGGGAGCAACACTCCCTGCCTCCACAGGGATCTCTGTTTCTCTGCTTTCTTTCATTCTCCACCCCAGCTCCTAAATCCATCTGCACTAGGTCTCTAATTGAATTAGCCCAGCACCTTTCACTGGGAAAAATTTAAGCTGGTTTTAATATAGTGATTGCTTTTTACAGCCCCAGGACAGATTTGACAGCAACCACAGGGAGTGGTTTAACACAAAAATTTATCCTGGGTGCCTGTTACACCTAAAGTACAGTAGGTGTTCTTAAAAACCCAGCCTCTGGAGCCCTGTAGCAACCTGGAATCACAGGTTTCATAAAAAACACACCAATATTTTATGAGAAGACAGAGATTGAAGACAGGAATCCCAAACAGACAACTCAGAGCCTCCAGTCTCTGCAACTCTGAGGACCTGACGCCTGTTGATGCCAAATGCTGCTAAAAGCAGCTTTCCTCTCTTGTGAGAGAATTTTAGTTCTCACATTAAGTTATCAGCAATATTCTCAAAACGAAAGAACACTTGTGACCTTGCTAAGAAATTGTTTATGATAAAGTAGGACCAATGTTTTAGGAAGTATGTTTTTAGAATTTAGCCTGTCCCACCAAGGAGGTGGATGTGTGTTTGGCCGATTGTTCTGGGAGAGAAGAAGGTATAAAAGAACTTGTAATTAATTAAATAAATCACTTTCACTTCACTTCTGCACAATGACTTCACAATAAAGCATCACTCTGCTGCTGGATCAAGACTGCTGCCTGATTCTTCTCTTCTCCCTACGGCTCCGGGAGCGCGGGTTATTCCGACAGACGCCCTGTGTTTGCAGCACTGAACATCACTTACAGGCTGCTTGGACACGACTTTGGACACCCTGGCACCCCCTCAAGCTCCAGAGATACGGGTCAGGCAGGCAAGCAGCCCCTCGGGGGCTGGGAAGGTGCTGCTGTCTCCATATCCTCCTCCATCCTTCTCTACTCCAGCAGTAGCTCCTCCGCCCCTGTAGAGATGCAGGCACCAGCTGCTGCCAGGTCCTTGGGAAGATGGTATCAAACTAGCCTTCCACTGCCTCCTCTTCCTCCCCATTTCCCATGTTCCTTGCCTGGCAGCATTTAATAACGAATGCACCTGTACCTGTGATGGACACAGCGTGCTCACCCCGTGCAAGTGAGCAGCCTCGCTCTGCTCAGGTCCCAGTCTCTGCTCGAGTTTGGCCAAGGATGGGAGTTCTCCCACTGTCTAGGAATGGCCACAGGGCCACTCCATGTCCATCTCCATTCTCAGGTCAGCACTGAGAGGACAGGAGCCCTGCAGGGGCAAAGGAAAATGCTCCAAAAAGCTCACAAGCAGCAGCCTCATCTTCGCCTAGGGATTTCACCTCGAGTGCTGTTTGCACTCATCCCATGAGCTGGTTACGTGGAAGCACGAAGGAAATTTTTAGCAAGAGGAGAGCAAGGAACGGGTAGACAGAACTGTGCAAATAATCATCCCTTTAACAGGCTGAAAACATCATTTTCTTTATCCCAGCCTAGAGCTGTTTGTTGTAAACCTCTTCCCTCTCTGCCCAGGCTCCACTGTGTGGTCCTGCACCCCGGACCCTTGTCCCCATGTCCCAGAGGGGACAGTGCCAAAAGGTGAGCGGCTCTAATGAGATTTGGAAGCATTTGCAGGTGTGATCATACAGATGTTATGACAGGGAGTGACACATGGGTCATTTGCATCTAAGGCTGGAGAAGACCCCCCAACCCAGTCCTTCCTTTTGTCGGGGTATGTGAGAGCCCAGAGCAGGCAGCCATTGAAGGAAAGGGAGAAGACATGGCAGATTTCAAGGGATTTCATTCTCATCCTTCCAAAACATTGTCTCCACATTTCCTCCAAGGCTGAGATAGACAGTTCAACATCCATCCTGGCACCTAGGTGACAGCAGTGGCCACTCACACTACTCCTCCCAGCACCTTGGCCGGGTTTGGTGGTGGGTTTGGCTGGAGACTGAAGGCAAAAAATAGTAATGATGGAGGGCAGGATCGTCAGCCAGACAGACTTTCCCATATGACAAAGCAACACTTGCAGGGGTGGAAGTATGGCTGATGCACCTGAAAAGCCAAATATGACTTGAGCAGTCTTTCATGATATAAACTCAAAGGCAGTTAACAGGCCAGATTCATCATTGCTATGTTTGTCACAGGAAGGCTATGGAATCTATAAGATTTCCATTTTATATAAAGACATGGCGTAGTTCCTCTCCTGGTCCCCATGTGCCTGTTCACAGCTGCTGGGAAATCTCACCCGTGGAAGCAGAGTACTGCATAGGCACAACCTTGTTTCAGTATTGGACAGAGTAGGAAGATTTTTGCCTCCTGATGCTCCCACAGTACTTTTTCCAATCCCTACTGCACCCAAAAAAAAAATCCAGATCATTTTTTGTGAAGTGGTGGAAATGCACTTAGAGTAACTGTAAAGTAAAAAAAACTATTATTACCTAGAAACTTCTCCAGAATCCCCCAGGGCACAAACTCAGAAGCTGAATTAAGCTATAGGACACACTCCTATCTAATACCTTAGCTCCAGCCCACTTTCCCTCTCCTCCTGTCTCTCAGTTAATGCACACCTGAGTAATTACAGATGTTCTGGGCAAACTGCAAGTCATGCCTCTAGCTGCAGTTTGTGATTTGCAAAGCAGCATGTGTACAAGTAAAGATACCCAGGAAGATGAAATTTGCAAATTATTTTACATGATTAATTATAGAAATGAACATAAAAATGTAGGTTAGATGGACCCTCTGGAAGTCTCTTGTCCAAGCCCCTTCTCAACACATGGCTAAACTTGAATTTAGACCTGATTGCTCAGAACTAGGCTTTGTCTAGAGTGCTGAAACTCTCCAAGGGTGGAGAGTCTCAGGGTCTCTTTCCAGTGCTTGACACTTCCAGGATGAAGAAATTTTCCCTTATATCCCGCCAGAGTTTCTCACAGTGCAACATGTTCCCATGTTTCTCTCAGTGCACCTGAGCTGGCTTTTTTTCTTCTGTACAGATGTCTTTCATAGTGGCACAGGCAGTGAAATCCCCACTGAGCTCCTCTCCTCCACATGCAGCAAACCTGTGTCCTTCCATTCCCACTCAGACATCACATCCTCCAGCCACCAACCACCTCTGTGGCCCTCAGCTGGCCCCACCTCAGTTTGCAGACCCCTTTCTTCTGCAGAAGAGCCAAAATGGGGGACAGGGTCCTATTCGTTCTTCCCAGCTCCCTGTAGCATGAGGATACTCCATCCCAGGATCTTCGTTTGCCCCAAACCTCATTAATTTCCTGCCAGCCTCCTGAGCATGTCAGTGTTCCTCTGAACAGCAGCTCTGACCTCCAGTGTATCTACCACTTCCCTCCATTTGCTGTCACCCTCAAACTTTCTATGGCTGCATTCCCTCACTCATTTAGATACAGCAACACAGGGTGTCCTAATTTTATCCTCCTAAGAAGAAAAGCTAGGCTTTTCCAAATAAAAAACACCTGTGATTCTGAGCAAGCACAGTGCTGGTCAGTGCATTGCCCAGCCATGCCTTTGGTGAACAGGGATGGGATGGTTTCAGTGAGCAGTGGGACCAGCTTGCCCTCCACAAGCACAAATCATAGGATGAAACTTCTCACCAGCTGGGAAATCCACAAGTCCTTAAAAGGCTGCAAAGCAAATAAATACCCACCAGGGGTGCAACTTGGGGCATAGGTTGGAGGCTGGGATGCTGAGGGGAAGCATTTATCAGGAGAGCAGAAAGAGAGGGAAGCTTTCTGGCTGATCTTTCAGACCATGGTGACCTCAGCAAGAGACCTGGTTCATGCACTTCTTCCCCCAGAGGTGGTTGGGCACTGAACAGACTCGCCAGGGAATGGTCACAGCCCAAGGCTGCCAGAGCTCCAGGAGCATTTGGACAATGCTCTGAGGCACAGGGTGGGATTGTTGGGATGTCCTGTGCAGGGCCAGGAGTTGGACTGATTGATCCTTGTGGGTGCCTTCCAGCACAGGATATTCCATGATTCTTATTCTTTACAGGTTACAGCTCAGCTTCATCTCTGAGGAACTGAGGTTGTGCAGAGTCCAAGAAACTGCTGGGCTGCAGCTCCTTTGGTGTCTATAGGGAAAAAACAGTTCAAGATGTGCAGCACAGCCTTTTCTGTCCTCTCCTCATGGAGGAAGAGAAAAGGGGTCTTCAACAGCAACAGGACCGGGGAACCAGAGACAGTCACAGCCAGGAGGAGAACACAGCTACAAGGCGCAAAGAAGATGCAAAGACTAAACACCCTGCTCCTCTTTGGCTTCCCTTAGCTCTTCCCATGGCGCAGAGGTCTTCAGGCTGCCAGCACATTGCATTATCCCAACAGCAACACCTCAGTGAGACCTGTCACAGCTCTGCCTTCTCCAGTGCCTGGCACTGTTACCAAAACATGTGTCATTGCCTTCAGAATGTTCCCACCACTGCCTGCCCCGATTCTGGTACCCCCAGGCAGGAGCAGCAGCCCCCAGCCCCTGCATGTGAGCACAGGCATGGGGTGCAGGCAGCAGCGAGCCGGCGGCAGCTGAGAGCTGTCAGGCAGCTGCCTGCCGGGGTGGGCTGGCCAGCCCCTCTGGCAGGGACATCAAGGGCGCAGGGTGGGAGGAGGACAATAGTCTTTTTTGGACGGAGCAGAAAGGATCTTTTGGAAGAGAGTGGCTGAGCGGAGAACGACAGAGGCTGCTGGGGGGAGACGGGGGTTTGCAAGGAGGAAGAACCTGCGTGGTGCAGTGGAGGCTGTATTACAGTGCAGGGGGAATCTGGGCACTTCCCCACCAGTCTGGCAACCACAGGACACTTCCCACACATGTTCGGGACAGGACAACATGAGGCACTGAAACTCTTTCATGCTGTACCAGGCTGTTGTTGCGTGGGGTGGGGGAACCCAGAAGAGCCTGGGGCTGGCCAGGGCTAAGGCTCCACAAATAATCTCAGAAACCAAGGAGGCAGCCAAAACGTGCAGTGTAATCACAGATAAACACATAATCTACTCAGGTTACACTGGGGGGGAAACCACAAACCACAAGCAGACAGGAGAAGAGAGGAACAACAAGCAAAATGGAGAAAGGAAAATCCACCAGGAGAGACAAAAGCGAGCCAGTAAATCACGAGGGCTGCTGCTCTTCTCCTGACCCTCTCCTTGTCTTCCCTGCCTGGGAAACTTCATCCTTGCAAATTTTGCAAGGAGGAGCTCAGAAACTGGTACTATGAAGCTCAGGCTGGAGCTCCACCAAGAGTCTGCCCCTGACAGACATCTCTGCTGAGGTGGATGGAGAAGCGCATGAAGATTTACTGCTGGGCACCCAGGGCAACAGAGATGGTGGCCAAGCTCTGCACTCCAGCAATAGGCTCTGCAGCTCACTCTAGTTCCAAAAAAACAGGGTCTTGGAAATACTGTGGAAATAGCCATACTGGTGGAGAGGATCAGTTACCCCTGCAAATCACAGTTCACACAGTAAGGAGCCAAAAGGATGCCATGAGCCAGACTGAGTGGAGACCACCATTCTCATCCAGGGAAAACTTTTCAGAGCGCGTCGGACTGAAGATGTGCAGATGGTCTGGAGTAAAAAAACTGCAGGCATTTCCTCCTTTCCTGCCAGCACCTCCTGCCCAGCCCTGCGCTGGTCTGCAGGAGCCAATTCACAGATGAGTGCAGGCACAGGAATGCAGTGGGAGTAGAGACTTCTTTGAAGATTCCAGCCATGGCATGGCTAGTGGGAATGCATAGCTGGAGAGGCTGAGCTGGGAGATAGCCACTGCTATGAGATCTGCCATGAAATCAGTTCCTGGGAACGTTCTGCCAACCAGCCGCGGCGTTCTCGGCAGGGGTAAACATCCACCAAAACAAAAGAAGATTTTGCTTTTCTTTTGGAGACATGGAAGTAAGTGCAATACAAGTAATATCTTCACACATCACGCTTCTGCCCCAGCCCTCCATGGCCTGGGTGAGCTTCAGCAGGTCCTTGTAGGGTGGATGTTGGGGGTTGCTTCCTGGAGAAGAACCTTCCCTGGAGAAGATTCCTTCCCAAAAGAGAGGAGTCTGGCATTAAACACCCCACTTCTCTTTGGCTGCCCTTAGCTCTTCCCATGGTGCAGAGGTCTTCAGGCTGCCAGCACATTGCATTATCCCAACAGCAACACCTCAGTGAGACCTGTCACAGCTCTGCCTTCTCCAGTGCCTGGCACTGTTACCAAAACACAGACATGTTGGAGAGTTAGGCATAGCTTTTTAGGGATCCGCCTGAGACAAAAAGGTGATAAGTAAAAACATGTGAAGTTGCTGACTCTTTTGGCACTTGAGGGCCAAGTATCTGTCCAGGTGTAACCCATTCAGCTGTAGCACAGACACCAGAGCAGGGGGCTCAATACTGACAATAAAACATCCTCTCACCAGGCAGGATCTGGTCCTACCATTGGGTGCAGAGTCCTATCCCTCTACATACCACTATGGGATCCTTGAATCACAGAAAAATAGAATATCCTCACTTGGAAGGGGCACATAAGAATCACTGAGTACAACTCCTGGCCCTGCACAGGACAACCCCAAGAATCCCACCATTTCCCTGGCAGCAGTGTCCAAATGCTCCTTGAGCTCTGGCAGGCTGGACTCTGGACTGCCCTCCCATCCAAATGCTCTGTCCCAGGTACTCCAGAGGAAACCAGAACATTCTCCCTCTGAGGAAAATGGGTGGCCTGCATGGGAGTAAGTCATGCTCTTCTGGGACCCAGCTCCAGGTCTGCAGCAAGGCTGCTCAGACCCAGTTCCTCTGCTGTGCTAACAAAAAACCCCACCAGAATATACAAAATATTCCTGAGCCACCAGCCAAACATCCCTCCTGTTAAATGCATGACCTCTCTGCATTACCAGCTTTCTGTAGAGACCACACATAATGCCTGTGGATAAATCTCCCCTCTCCGGTTTCCGTTTCCATGAGGCCAAACTGCTGGCTCACACCTTCCTCTGCTCTTCACGGGGCATCATGCCCCGAGCGGAAAAAAACAACTGCTGCTTTGCTCCCCTCGCAAGACACCCACAGGGACCACGGCCCCAACCCCCTCACGTGCCCCTGCAGCCCGGGCAGAGCTTAGGAAGCTCCAGCACCCACGCTGAAGGATCCTGTGAGCAGCAGGATGGGGAGGACACTTGTGAAAGCAGAAGCAGTTACTTTTTGCCTGTCTTTGGAAAGACAGGGCTCTGGGCTTTCCCAAAGCTTACTCACGGACATGTTGGGCTTTCCCCAACGTGTCTATAAGTGCAGACTCCTTGCACTTTTCCTGAAGGCTTCCTTGACCTCCAGCCCACGTGTAGCCATCCATGGGACAGGAGATCAGAGCGTGCGGCCAGAACCACCCCAGGTGGGTCTGAACCCTATGGGAAATGGGAAATTCGTAAGGAAAGAGAATGTGGAAGGATGTCAGATACTGGGGTGGGTGGGTGCACCTGATCAGAAACTGGGGATAGGGGGAGAGTTGTGTAGGTGGCCTGGGACCTGAGAGCTGGAAGGAGGAGACAGTCAGAGGGAGCATGGGAGGCCCTGGCTGGAGCTTGCTGTCGGCCTGTGCAAATGCAATGGCAGCTGTTGGCAGAGGGAGGTGGGAGGGGGTCCCACCGGGGTCTGTGGCTGGAAGAAGGGCTGCCATGTCCCCAGGTCCCAGGAGGGCAGGTGGCTCCCAGTCACACAAATAGCAGTTCAGCGCTGCATGGAAACATCTCCTGAACAAGGGTCGTGAGGGCAGGGAGAGCCCAGCTTCCTGCATGCATCACCTGCCTTAGCCAAGCTGAGCAGAAACAGATGAAACACACCTTCAAATAACCAGGTTGAGTGTCTTCACAGCCTAAATCCTGAGCAGAGGGGCTGCAGAGACCATGAGTCAGCTCTGCATTAATAGCAAGTCAGAGGTCAGGCAGGTGTCAGGGGCTAACAAAGGCCTGACAGACACCACGCTCCCCTGGCCTGAGAAGTTTTTATTGCTCCAAGGAGTGAATATTTCCCATGCTCCAGTATTCCCTACCTCCTTCCTTCCTGAGGGGGTCTTGCTCTCCCCAGCAACTCCTATCTGCTGCACCAGATGGATGTGACCTCTCACGGCGAGGGACCCAAGGCCACTGGCAGCATCCCGGGAAGTGGAACAGTTTGGGGAAGGTTGAGGAGATTGCTCCCAAAACAAACTGCGAGGCAGGGGAGCTTCCTAAATGCACACCCCCCCAGCCCACCCCATCCATCTAGTGGATCCCACAGAGGCTCTCAGCACACTGTCCTGGAGGGCTGGGAAGGCCTTGGCTCACACATGCTGCCCGGAGTAGACTCCCAGCTCACTTCCACCTGTTTCTGATAAGCTCACTAATCCGTCCCATAATGATTCTTTATTAATGGATGCTGCTGTCTTCATTACATGCCTTAATTAGTGTTTTGTGAGCAAATTCAAGGGGTTAAGAAGCGTGTCACATTTTCCAGCGGGGGCTTTGTGCACAGCTACCAAAATAACTGTGTCTGTGAGGCTGGAGTTCCTGTTTCACCCTGCACATGAGCCGTCGTCGCGAGAGCTGTTTCTGCCTAATCCGGCAAGCAGGCTGGGCAAGCTGAGCGGCTGCTGGCTGCCCACCCTCCCCACCCTTTCTCCCTGGCTGGGCTCACTGAGCTCCCACCAGCCAACACGAATTTCAGTCATGCACAGACTTGAAGAGAGATTTGTCATTGGGAATCAAAAAATCGTGGCAAAGCCTGGACCACTGTTCACTGGGCTGCTCTCCCCCCACAATACTGTCTGCCTGGGGATGGGGCTGAGGGCAGTTGGGGTTGCTGTGGTCCCTGCTGAAGGATGCTGATCTAGCTGGTCATTAAGGCTTAAAGTTTGAGGCAGTTTCCTGAGATATCTCCAGCATCCTTGGAGAAATGGCAAAATCCCCCCGGAGTCCCTGCTTTCTCTTGGACCAGAGGTGGGAATGACCTGAGATGGCTCCAGCACAAGAGGACTCATGGAGCCCCATTACCAGCAGAGCAGCACTGGCCATCACCAGTGTTTCTGGGCCGCGAGGAACTGGCAGGAGCCAGTTCCATGCAGGCAGTACCACCAGCGTGGGATCTGAAGCAGCCAGCCCTCAGCTCCACCCAAGAGGGAAAAAAGCCAGACAGGTGGCTAATGTGACCAGCACCACTCCAGGTGTCCTCCCCTGGCACAGGCTGTTCCATACCCAGCATCCTACTGAAGCCAGCACAGACAGGACCAGCCCCTGCTCCTCACACATCTGAGACCGCAAGCAGGGACACAGCAGAGGTGCCTCCGTCATCCTGACCTGCATCCTGGGGCTGGCCACCATCCCACCAGCATAGCACAGGAAGTCTGGAGACCCTTCACACACCCCTGACCCAGATCTGCAAACCCTCTTTATCTGGATTCAATGGGTGCTTGGATGCCAGGCCACAGTGTCAGAAATTTCCTGAATCTAATTTCATCTTTTAAAAAAAACTATAATTTTTGTTTGCCATTTGTGCCTGAGCTGCTTGCAGTAACAGCTTGAGGCTCCCCCTGGCTTTGCCTGACCCAAGGTTCCTTATGCCAGAAAAAGGCAGAGGATCCTGCTCCTGGGGAAGCTCTCTCCCGTGAAGCAAGCAAGGATGCCAGGTCTGGCGGATACCAGCCCTGGCTGCATTACAGGTGGGATCATCTCCCCAAATGCTGCAGTGGTTCCCCCTGTATTAACCCCTTGACATCCCTGCCAACACATTTCAGTTCCCATTAGGGCTTTTCCCACTTTGCCCAAGAGTGAAATGAACCAAAACCTGCCCCTTCATCATGGCTCTGAGGAGAATTTAATTCCAAGGTTCAAAGCTTCTCCATCCCTTCCCAGATAAAAGGGTGATCAGCAAAAGGGGATGAGCTGGTTAATAAAAGCCAAAGAAGAAAGCAGGACTGAAGGGCCGCGCCTATAGAGCAAAACCCAGCAGGAGAGAAGCAGCTTTTCTCCAGGCAAGCCTTTCCCCAGTTAATAATTACAAGCCGGGCCCGCCAGTTCCAACCCACTGCTCCACAAGAAAAGGCAATTAATTTAAGACTAATAGGATTTTAAATTCAAAACAATCCCAAGAGGGTTTGTGTGGCAGGCTGTGAATGCGCTGGAGAGCCAGCCAGCAGCAGGCGGGATGGGGGCTGGATTTGGCAGAGCAGATGGGGGAATTAAGGGCCAGGAGATGAAATCTCATGTCCTGCAGCCACTGGGATGGCAGGTCCCCATTCAGAGGGCAGCCCGGTGGGGGCTCTCCTCAGTGGGAGGATGGCGAGGAGTTGTCTCTTTGAGTTCTGCTAGTGGCAGCAACTGGACACAAAGAGAAGGTTGCTGCCCATGCTGAGCCCAGACCACCTCTGGCACTGGGAACAAGGGACTCCAAAACCCATCCCCATCAGAGACAGCTGTGCATTGGCCCAGGGACCATGACCATCTCCTCTCTCCTCATAGCAGGTCCTCCATGAGGTGTAAGCATGCCCCAGCCAACCTTATTCTGACCTGGCATGGACTGAGTGTCCTAGGGAAGTCAAAGTAGGCCTTGGGCTCTTCCTGCCGCTCAGCCTACAATGGCAGACATGCTGTCAGCCCCTGCAGGCACCTCACGGCTGGGTTTCCACCTCCCACCCCAGATGGGCGGTTACAAAATCTCCTCCCAGTCCCTTGGGGACTCTCCAGCAGCACCCAGCCAGACTGAGCTCAGAAAAAGGGAGCGATGCCAGCCTGTGTCTGAGGAGAGGGCTGGGAGGGCAGGAACAGGGGACTCATCTGCAACGGGAGTTGCATGGTGATGGTGGGGAAGGGACAAGCACAGGGGCCCTGCCCTGATCCCCTCCTTGCCAGCCAGAGCCCTGCCGAGTCACCAGCACGTGTTGGGAGATGCTGGAGCTGAAATCCAGGTGGAGCCACACAGCACCAGAAGTGTGCGTAGAAACAAGACCGCAAAGTGCAATACTGTGGGCTGTGCTGACAGGGATCTGCAGCTGCACTGGCCAGAGCCATGAATGGGGCTTGACCCAAGAGTTACTCCCTCTTCACACTATAAGCCTGAAAGGTCTGGGATTTACCCTTTTTGCAAGGAAAGACCCCTCTAAGTCTGACTGAAACAGCCTCTCCTGAAGTATTTTAGCATGAACACATCACTTCAGAGCAGCTGGAGATGTGGGCTCAGCCTCATAAGGGGCTTAGATGTTGCAGCAGGTCCAAGTACTCTCGTGAGCCTGGGTTTTGGCATCTGGTGTCACTACAGCAATTCCCTGGTGTGTCTGTAGGGACTCAGGGGACACAAGGATCATCCCACGAATCTTTGGCGCCATCAGCCCTCATGGAAGCATCTGCCATTCGCAGTGCACTTTCAAGGCAGGGAAAGGGAGGCTGCATTCAGGAATACACACCTGTTCCACGGGTGTTTGAAGAACATTTTAAGAAAGTTCCCATGCAAAAAGGATTGGTATTAAGTCCTCACAAGATCCCAGGCAGCTTAGCCTAGTAAATAAGGAGTGTTGGTGTCTGGGCAGTGTCCTTAATCAACCTCCATGCCCCTGGGCAATGAAGAACCACAGCACTGTCCCCTGGCAGGTCCCCGAGGGAGCACTGTCCAGACTGGGGGCTGAGGTCACGTCTCGCATACTACATCCATCTCCAAGACAAGACAGTCACCAGGCATGGAAAATGTTCAAGAGGAGGGTGCAGAAGACCTTCCCAACACCAGAACGTTCCTTCTTCGAATTTTCCCCAGTCACAGGCACCAAGCCTGTTCCTAACCTGGGTCACACAGTACATTTCTCCTGGCCTTATTTTGAGAGATTATTTTTACCCAATATCCCACTTTCTCTAGGAAAACAAACCCCAAACACCAGCCTGGGGACAACTCCAGCCTCAGCTATGAGAGTTGGCAGGGTTGCAAAGCATTCAATGGCGAGTCTTTCATTGTGGGAAACACTGAGTGACCTTTGTGTGCTGGGTGGAGTTTCTCCAGGCAAACAGGAGGGATTTATGGACCTGGGCACCGGCCAGGGGAAAGCTCCCATGAAATGTCTTTGTCACTAGCCACAGGAAGGACATGACCTCACACTAACCTCACAGGCCAAGGGTCTGCATGAAGAAGGGGGCTAGTCCTGCAGGATGATCCCACATGAATGAGATGAAAACCCAGGGATGTTCAGTTGCTGCCATTAAATGAGTTCTAGCTAGACACATTTAGCAGGGAGATAGAGGAATGGAGAAGATTGAGACCCCAAACACATGACTGTGACGATGGAGGAAGATGAAGGTAGGGTGGTTTGACCCCACTACAAAATGTTGCTTGCCCCTGCAAAGCTGATGAAGAAAGCTGTCCAGATAGTAGGTGGAAGTAGGTCAGCAGACAAGAAGGAAGTTTCTGAGGGTCTGAGGAATTGTCAAGGCTCCCCAAATCTTGCTGCATCCTCTCATGTGAGAACACCAGTGGGAGGAGAAAATGCAGTGGCTTGTAAGGTGGCCAGAAAGTCACAGAGAAAAGGCCACAGGGTTCTGTAGAGGATGGAAAATAAAGTCTTTGTTGCAGGTATGATTAGGAGAGAGTGGAGCATCATTCTAGTAATCCATCACCAATAACCAGACAAGGGAACTCTGGTCTGGTTGGATGTTGATGAGACAACAATCAGCTGTTCCTCCTCCTCTGGAGAAGTGAAGTTTTGTCCCATTTGGACATCACGATAAGAGAGATGGCACCCAAAGCCAAACACGCACAGTGGGCAGAGAGCGGAGATCCTGTACAAGTCTGGGACTGGGCATGAAGAAATTTTGGGGAAAACACAAATGCAATGTTTATTGGAGCAGGAGAAGGACCTCACAGCCCAGGTGCAGAGACAGGCCAGGGTGTTATTAGAAAGCATCACCCAGCAGAGAACAGCGGGAGCTCTTTCGAGCTGTGGCTTACGCGCCGTGGGGAAAACTAAATGCTAGCAAGAAAGGCAGAAAGAAAACACACAGAGGTTCCAAGAGCCAAAGAAGCAAGAGTCTCATGGCTGGAGAAGGAGAAGCCTGTCAGGATGTGACGCAGAGCTCTGCTGCTGTCTTGGGGTCAGCCAAGCAGAGGAGCCCGTTCTCCTGGGTCAGTAACCACGACTGGGTTTGGGATGCTCAGAGGACCAGTGACAAATGCTGGCTACCGGCCATTCAAATAAACAGTAGGCAGCCAGTTGGCCAGTGGCCACTCAAATAACCAGCCCCAAGCTAAAAAAATACAGTAAGCTAGTAAATTTAGTAACCTAAAGAGAAACATTCCACTACCAACCAGCATGCAAATAAGCCAGAAGGGGATATAGAGCTGACACAGTCCCCTGTTCGGCTTTTGATATTCAGTGGCCCTTATCCAACTGGCTGCCAGTTGGTTATTTGCATTGGAACAGGAAACAAATTTTTCTCCTATTTATACTGCTTACCTCAGGAATAAACTAATTACTGTTATAAAATCCCATTCCCACAGTGTCCAGCACACATCTGTAACCTCTGGAAGGGACAAATGCACACAACTTGCCAGCTGGACTGTTCCATCGAAATGGCCAAATCCCAACTTGCTTTTTTCGTTGGCTCTCCTGACTGGATGATGAAGCAAAGTCTTCCCTGCAAATACCCCTGCTGCATCAGCTGTTTACCTTGCTCATAAACAGATCACTGCTACAAAATGCTCTTCCAAAGCTGTTCAGCACACAGCAAGACAGCCTCAGGACAGAGAAGAGGAGCAGGGAGCAATCTGCTGGTGCTTCAGTTCCTGTGGCCAGCTGGCTGTTCCAAGTGTCCAGGCTGTGGAGCAGCTGGAATGGAGGTGGTCCAGCCATGCTGAGAGCCACACATGCCACTAGATGGAGTTTGACAGCGAGACAGCCCCACATCCCTGTCCGGCTGCTGGGATGGTCTCCACTGGAGATGGTCTCTGACTGTGACAGCAGAAGGGCATTTCTGAGCTCCAGCACTGGCAAAGCACTCCAAGTCCCACCACAGCAGAAGCCATCCCATCCTCAGGTACATATGCAACTGTCACACAATGTGCTCTTGGCAGACAGGCCCTGCAGTGCCCAACACATCTCCTAGCATGGAAATCCTACCCAGTACCTTCCCACCAGCTCCCACACAAAAGGAAGCACCACATCAACTACTGCCCTGTGTGCATGAAGGGACCCAACAGCCACAGCCATACCCAGAACCCCCAGCTGGGATGGGCCAAGCAATGCCCAATAGTGCAGGAAGAAGCCAGGCATCCAAGGACACTGCAGTCTGGCCAACTCTCAGTGATCATTGTGGAGGACTTGCTGTTTCTTTCAAAACCCAGCTCCTGGAATCAGGGGATTACCAAAGGAAGACAGAATTCTTGCCCTGCATCAAATCCACGGAGACTTTTTTACAGAATGCCACTGGCAGATGGCATCTACAGAGCATGTAGAGTGTTTCTTTGCTTTCGTCTCATTTTTACAGCCAGACTTGCCAGGTCCTGACCCATGAACACATTGCAATCACATGCTAGAGCCACTTAACTCACTGCAAACTCCCTGCTGCCTTTGGCTTCCTCCCCATGTAGGCCTTGGCAGAGAGAAAATGTGCTGTGGTTCTCCCTTGCCAGAGCACCACTCACCTGAGCCAGCAGACCCCCAGATCTCCGTGTGGTGCCATGCCATGGCATTCCCTCTGCAGAGAGAGCTTTGCAGAGCTCCACCTGGATTTGGAGGCTGGGAAGAAATGATGGGTGGTACTCTGTCCCCTGGCTAAGTTGCCTACGGGTTCTGGCACAGCTGGGCACCAGTCAAGGCCTGAGGAGCTGCTCTACAGGGCTGGGAACAGGCGTAACGAAGTGCAAGTGGCAGGGAGGCAAGGCAAGGATTCCTCAACTCTGTCTTACTTGGGATGTACCTCGTCTGGCATTCTCCATGCAAGCTTGGGAAGGCAGGCTACAGGAACAGACTAGCAGAGATTAGGTGAGAAGATGAGGAGGAAGGAGAATGGAGGAACAAGGAACACAGTGCTAGCTAGATACTGCATCCACAGGCTTGTCTGCTGGGATGTGAATGGAGCAGCAAGGATAGTCCTCCTCTGGGCTCACCTCTGGGTTACTGAGAGCTGGTGATTGGCTCCACTTAGGCATTTAAGTACTGTGGCACTCTGTGCATGCTAGGCGTGGCCACGCAGAAGTGCACATGCATCTTCAAACAGGGCAACACAGATGGGGACAAGTATGATTTTATCAAAAGTGTACATGGCTGCCAAGGGCACAATGCGACTTTTTTTTCTTTTTGTGAGGGTGGAATAGTCCCTTCACACATTTACAAAACAGGTTTCTATTCATATATCTGGAGATGCCGGGAGGAGCCACATCAGGAGAGATCACACTGTCGTGCAGAGCAGCCTTTTGATATCAGAGATAACACTTTCTGAAAACATTCAACTTCTCTTTCTACTCCCAGAGACTCTACTCTACTCTACTCTACTCTTTCTTTTCCATCCCCACTCTCCTCTGGCATGTTTGTTTGTCTGTCTGCCTACATCTATCCTCCTGCTCCTATGGCCCACAGCATCAGCAGAAGGAGAATCAGAAAGACTTATCCAGTTTGGATGAAATACGAGTTATGACCCACACCAGTGAGCCTGGTCTGGATAAACCACCCCCCCCAGCATTCCGTGACTCTGTCATAACTATCCACAGTCAGCCCGACAAGCTGCGCTGGCAGTGGTCTTCATGGTGGATATCAGATCCAGGAGAAGGTTTGGGCAACGTGTTCCTGAACAAACTCCTGTGGAGGCTTCACCTCAGAGGTTTCAGGACCCACAGAGGGTCTTGGAGAGCAGCTCTAAGTGTTAAGGGCCTGGGTGAGAAGATGCTGTGTGGCTGCAGTTCATCACCCAGTCCCTGCTGGAGATGCCATGGAGGTTGCTGGCTGACACAGCTAGGCCATGATGCGTGTCCATCTGCCAGGCATCCAGACAGATGAAATGAGCTATAAAGAGACCCAGACAGATAAATCCAGCCCAAATGGCTTGCTGAGCTGACCAGCAGGCCCTGGCAGAAATCAAGGCTGACAGCAGCTGAAGGGTCTGTCCTGGTCTTCCTTGGAGTTTTTGAAATTCCAGAAGGTGGGATAGGAGAGCAGAGCTCACGGCTGCAGAGCAGGATTGGCCCTTGCAGTTGAGCAGAGTGCAAGGAAGGGCAATGGCAGCCTGAGTGGTAGAGTAAGAGCAAGAGCAACCTGTGCTGGACAAGGGAGGCAGGAGAACGTGGACGTGTGGAATGGAGCCAGCTGAAGATGGGCTGTGGGCAAAAATCGAGGTTTGTCATTGCAGGTGTAGGCAGGGCAGGCGGGATGGGTGCACACCTGGCCCTGCAGGAGGAAACCAGCAGGTGAAGATGGAGTTGGGATGGGTGATGGGTCAGTGATCTTCCTGGGTCCATTTCCCAGTGAGGGAAATTATCCCTATGAGGGAAAATACCCCTATCCTCCCTCTTATCCCTCCTATCTCATGTCCCCCCTAATATAGTTTCTGGTCATGAGCAGGGCTGGATAAGAAGGGCAACTCCCATGACCCAGGGGGCTGGAGGATCTCTGTCAGGCATGCACCAGGACAGGAGGTTTCCTGAGCTGGCAGCAGCTTGGAAGCTCTGTGCTGCAAGATTTAAGCTGAGATGGCAAGCCCAACCCAACAGAAGCCAAACCCCTCTCACCACCTGCAAATCCCAAATCCAGATAACTTTCCTGAGGTCTGAGCAGAGACAGCATCTCCCCAGAGGCTGAAGTCCACCCCAGATGGAGAAAGAACCTCTGAGGCTGGGTGAAAGTTAGTGGTGCCCCCCAGGGATTTTTCCACTCGGCTTCCTACATCCAGAACCACAGCCAGCTTCTTCATGCAACATCTCTTCACAATGATGCTCCCCTGAGAGAGCGCTGAGTATCCCCCAGGATTATTCATGAGAGTCAGATGGACTCAGACTCAGAGCTCAAGGCCCTCTCAGACAATCCTAAACAAAAATAGATAGAAAGCTGGAAAACTGGGAGGGGAGTTTGCTTTTAGAAGATATCCCTTGTCAGTAGGCCCATGGACAAGCTACACAATGGCCTTGCCTCTCTCCCACACATGAAGAGGTGCACAGGAGTCTCTTCCCTCAGCACACTGAAGAGAAAGCAATGACTACAGATCTGCCAAAAGACATTTTTGGAAGGGTCCTCATGCAGCGTTTTGGCAGAGGAAGAAGATGCAAATGGCTCTCAGCAAGAGGGAAATTAAAAGAGGAACTGGTGTGACCAGGACAGAAGGTGTTCAGAGGGACAGCTCAGTCTCAGGGACATCTAATTGCTCTGGAGCCAGCCCTGAACAAAGCAGAATGCAAACAGGCCTCCTCTGCACTGACCATAGAAACATACCTGGTGAGCAGGGCTGGGGAGGCCACATGAGACCATCCCTACTTTTGTGTTCCACAGCCATTACCGTGGCCATGGAGATGGTGGGGTGTGTGACCTGGTCCCTTTCCACTCATGATCTCAGCCCTGTGTCATACCTCCCCATGCACACACTGGTGCAAGAATGCTGCCTCACAAGTGTGTGACCTTCTCTTCAGGCTCACCCTAGCACGGCAGCAACACCAGCACCAGTCCTTCATCACCAACTCCCTTCGTTGGCCAAGCATCCAACGTCTCCTCACACATATCTGGAGGCAAGTCACCACCACGTGGGACAGGCAGGGCCCAGGACAGAGAGGCACTCAGAGCGGATTAGATTTGAAATTGGGTTAATTGCGCCTTTCCATCATTTATTTAGCTTGGGATAGGTCCAAAACATATGAATGAAATCCCCCCATGCACGCTACGCTGCTGACAAGCGGATATTGCATCTGGTTTGAATATGGCAAGTGGCTGCAGAGGCAGAGACAGTGTGGAGCTGCTTGAAATACAGCACACGCCTCCTCACGCTCCCAGCCCCCCTGCACCATGTGCCCTGCAGTTACATCATGCTGAAAGACCCCACCCTGCATCCCCAAACTTTCTCCACCATCTTCACATGCCATCATCTCAGGCCGCTGCCAACCTGACCCATGTCCCTGACACTGCTGAGGGGTTCATAACCCTGGCCAAAAGCCAGGAGTAGGAGATGGAGAAAGAGGACAACCCCTCAGAGCAGCATGGGGTAACATCCATGGGTTGGGTTGTTATGGCCAGGATGGCTGTGGATAACACAGATGAAATGGCGACCTTCCCTGGAATTGGGAAAGGGTGGGAGGGGAGATACGAAGGGAAAAGAAAGCAGAGTGGATGCCAAAGTTTTATTTCTCTAACCCTCCCCAGAGCCCCCTGTCAGCCCGTGAGCAGTGGTGTGTGATCACTGCGGGGGCTGCACGAAAGCACTGGGGCCAATCTGTTCCCCGGGTGCTGAGGCTGGCTTAGGTGGAGGTGGAGCCAACGCCAGGAGAATTTCAGCAGAGGAAAGTCACCTTTGGTCTGATGTCATTGGGTGCATGGTGCTGAGGGAAGGCTCTGGGGCAGCACCAAAGAACAGAAGATGCCCTTCTTCCCCCTGTGTTCTCATGCTGATCTGCAGTCAGCACAGGTTAGGGACCTCGTAGGGGCTCTAGGGAAGCAAGAGGCCCACCAGGGTTCTGCAAGGCTGCAGGAAGACGTGGGAGTTCGCAAGAGTTGCCTACATAGAGCCCCTTGGCTCATGGTGCCAGGCAGCTGCTGGAGGTGCAAGAAAGGAATGGGAGGAAGGATGTTTGATGAAAGGGCACCCTGGCAGGGGGAAGGCAATGCTTCTCTTTCTTGGCTTTTCAGGAGAAAGATGGGAAAACACTGGCCTGTGTTTAGGTGTCCCACACACATTCTCATTTTAGTCCATCTCTCAGGAAAACATCCCCACGGTGCAGTGGTCACATTGCTGGTCCCTGTAGCAGCACTGTGCCCAGAGGACCAGAGTGGAAGCAGGGTCCAGCTACAGAGATGATGGACGTGCACTGGTTTCCCTCCCAAGCACTGCTTCTGGGATGTGCCCCCTGGTCCACTCCTCCCCCAGAGCTTGGCTGCCTCCTCTCAACTCCTCTCACCACGAGCACCCACAGAAGAGGGAGATGGGGAAGCCAGAAGCTCCCAGCCCAATGGTATGTTCTCTGCAGCCACTGCCTGGGGGACAAAGGGATTCCAGCAGCTGCCACTAGCATCCAGTGGTAGGTTTTCTCCAGCTCCCACCATGGCACGGAGAAATGCCAACATCCAGGCCAGGAGAGCTGCATAGGACCCTGCCTCCTCCTCGCAGAACAGCAGAGCCCTGATTTGCACAGGTGTTGAGCAGCGTCCATCCCCAGCAGCCTTCAGGGCTGTCACGATCACTCAGCGCCTCCCAGGATCTGGCCTTTTTTCCCCTATTCTTTTATGAAGACGTTATTTTACAGCTTGTTAATTTGTATTTTTTTGAGTTTTTAACAAGGATCAGAGGCCAAGTCCCCAGGCAGTCCACTGGCCGTGAGAAATCCCATTTGGTATCATATAAATTATTGCAGATATTACTAATATTGCGTCTATTGTGTAAATACTGACTAAATGTTTGAAAAACACAAATAAATATGAGCTGAGCTGATGGCTGGAGCAGCTGCCTATGAGCTATTCTGGGCCCCCAGGGGGAAAGAATACACATTTTAAACTAATGTGTAAATATGTAACCTGCCTCCATCTCCCTCCACGTCGTCGGGAGCAGTCCTTGGAAGCAGCCCAGTCCCTCAGCTGCACGGCTATGATTTAACAACTTCTATAAATACATCTCATCCACTGGGCAACTGCACAAACAAGGGCTCACCTGGCAGTAAGAGGTCACCAAAAAGTCTCCCACTTGAGACCACTGTGCATGAACGGGTGCATGGTGAGGGGAGATGCTCAGTGCTTGTCCTTAAAGCCTCCCCTGGGTCCTGGACCTCATCAGCCCAGCCTCACAGACCTCAGTGTTGCACATCAGAGCCAGGTATGAGCTAATGGACCACCATCGACTGGTGGGCCACCAGGACCAATGAAGATTCTGCCTCCAAGTTGTGAGCTTCCTTTCCAAGGGCAAATGCCTCCACTCATTTGCAAGCTCTTTACCCTGTTCCTCATTGCTGCAAGAAAGTCACAGAGTCCTCCATTGTTGTTGTCCTTCATCACTATCCGAAATTCCAGAGCAACATGCCCCTAGCCAGAGAACAGAAGGATAACCCAAGGACTGGGTCCACACATCCCATTGCCTCTCAGCTTCAGATGCTGGGAGATTCCAGCCCTTCCTTGCAAGTCTCCAATTCCCCCTGACCCATCACTCAGGGATGGCTCTGAGTGGAATGAGGACTTTTTTAAACCCTTCCCCACCCAAACCGGTGGCACTGCGAATTGTACTCCTGGCACAGCAAATGGAGCAGGGAACCACAGACTGCAGGTGAGGGAGAGGAGACAGCTCACATCCCTGGGCTTTGCCTTTGATGGACATGGGATGATGCTGCTTTTTACCTAATATTGTTTATTTGTGACCTTCCCAGTCTTTTAAATTGGATTTAACCCACATCCACTGCTCAGCAGGGTACAAACACCTCTGTGTTAGCCCAGAGCCCCAGAGCTGCTGCAGAGGACAAGAGCTGCTGGACGGGCCACAAGTGACAGCTTGGGGAAGATTTGCTCCTCGGAGGACGAACAGCAGCACAGCAAAGGTGGTGCCAGGCTGTGTCATGGGTCCTGTCACCCAAGACTGCAGAGAGAGGTACTGGCAGCCACTGGGCCCCCCCACCCTGCCCACAGAGGGGAGGGGAAGGAGAAGCCGGGCCAGGAAGATGTGAGTCGGGGCAATAAGGTCATTGCAGTGGGAGCCAGTCAAGGCTCTGGGCGGATGCCTGCGCCCTAAGGCAAAACATGGGATTTAATACCAGTTCTCCTGAGAAAGGTGAAGATCACAGTACAGTCAGCCATTTCCAAAGCTTCAGGTACTTTTCAGGCATGGAGTGCCAGCTCCAATCTCGGTCACAGAGAACAAAGCTAAACTCACGTGATCCGCACAGGACCCAACACTGCAGAGAGGCTTTTCCAAACTTCTCCTGACTCCCACCCCGTCTCTGGCACATCCAAACAGGTGATTCCACACTGATTTTCTTAACTTTTCTCCAGGTCCTGGGCATCATCCTAGTGCAGTGTATGCTTTTGAGCTTGGAATTTCCCAGGGCCCACCATTGCCCACAGACTCTTCCAAAACCCAGTCTGACTCCTCCAAGCCCCTGCAGTTGCTATAGCGGCCCAGACCCAGCCTAGCAGGAGCAAAGTCCACCCCATCAACCCCTCTAAATAACATTTTTTGGCTCTCACATGTCACATCTCTAAGGCCTCGCATAGGTCCAATGCATCAATGCATCAGAGACAAGCAGTTAAGGGCCTGGGGGAGGGTAGCACAGGATTGGGTTGTGCATCAGGGCTCAGCTCTTCCCCTGTAACTACAGATTAAAACAATAAACTCAGAAGGATCCAGCCTTTGGCAGGAACTGTGAAGAACCAATGTTTGACTGGCCCACAGTTCACAGGCACACCCAAATAAATAGCATTGTTTATAAGGACTGAAAATTAAAAATTAAGGGCTGTGATTTTCAAAGCTCCCCAAGGAGCCCTGACATTGAACTCCCATAAAAATTAATGGCATGAAATCCCAGCCCTGCATTTCTCCGGAGCGATAAAAAGAGTATTCATTGTGCAATCAATTGCTGAAATTCATAATAACTTATACTAAAGAAATCCTAAGTAATTTCACTGCTATGGACAGTTTCAGTTAGCAATAAATACACTAAACAAAATACCTACCATTTGAGTAGGAGAAATTACTGTAAGGTTCAGCAAATTAGCTAAAACAATGCAAAGTAATTTCATTCCTTATTTTCTGCTGGGAATTGAAGCCACCTGTTTAAATTTGCTTACTCTAGTTTGAATTTTAAGTTGTTTTTCCTTTCAGATGCAAAACAAAATTTATGTGGCTGATTCAAAAGCTTCTAAGGAATATACAGGTGTCCCCATGTTTTTTGGCAAAATCATGATCTGTTAGTCAAACTTCACAGACCACTGCTTCTTGCAACAGCCCTGGGTTTGGCCAGAGGAAAACACAACCAGGGGAGATGTTGATGCCAAAGACTTTGGCCTGTCCTAGACAACTTTGCTGCATTTCTGCATGTTTGCATGCACCTGCAGATGCCAGGATCCCCCACCATTGCCCCTCACACGCGAGAGAATCATTCAATTTGATATCAGTCACCCTTATCAGGCCTTTTGTGTGGTTTGCTGAGGATGAGATAAATGGTGCACAGGAGTAGATATGCCACAAAAACTCCTCCACCAGACATGCCATGGAGTCAGTAAATCCCATCCAAACACACACACAAACAGGTGCTCTTCAAGCCCTACACCCACCCACACCTGCCTTGTCCATGCCGTGTGTGTTCAACAGGAGGCCACCAAAGCCACAGATGCCCCACTGACACTCACGAGCAGCCAAAAGGGACACTTCTTGCCCCATCCTCAGATCTTCATCTGTGCTAAACAAGCATCTGCAAGATACCCTGTGCATCAAATTCCATGGTTGCAACCTACATTCTTCTCTGAACATCCTATTCTTCTCCCCACTGCATGTCCATAGCTGGGATCGCACCTCTGCCTTCACTCGGCGGATGGACCTTGCAGACATGCAAAAATTCCCCCACTTCCAGACAAACAGAAGATCATCAGCGTAATCCATTATCATTTTCATTCCCTTTTTTGAGGAATTTGATCCTCAACGTTGGCTTTCAAAGTCAGCTGAAGAATCAAGCACTGATCCCATTACAATTTAGTAGGAATCCTGTTCCACGCTCCTTTAGATTCCTCTGCCCCACCTTCAGGCCTCAACAGAGGAGTACACCCAGGATCAAACCAGCTGTACCCTTAGAAGATACTGCAGCTAAGAGCCCTTGGGAAAAGGTCTGTAGAGCAAAAAGAAGCAGAAGGCTGCAGGTCATGAAATCGGACATGCATACAGCCCAGTTATGCCAAATTAGGGACATCTTTTTAAAGAGATGACACAGTAAAGGGAAAGATAACGACAAAACTCTAGAAACTCTTCCTCTCATTTCAGCAATTTTTGGGTCTACCCCACAGCTCATATCCCACCATGCCTTATACCCACTCCACACACTGAGCAGACCCAATGCAGAGTTTCCTGGATTTTCAGATCTGGAAAATGCCAACCAACCTCCAGAGTCAGACCAAGGATGAGTGGGAAGAGCAACTAGCAAGGTCCACACATCCCACACCACAGCCATTGGCTTCACCATCAGAAGGGTCTGAGAGTTTGATGTGCACATGTCCGTGCTGTGGTTGGGTGTAAGCTGGCTGGAAGCATCACTGGCAATGGAGATCCACAAGACCTGAGCTGGTCATGGCGCACGCTGACCACCCGGTAACTGGGCTACCGAGTCTGCCCCACAGGTCCACGCTCGTGGCCGTGGCCAGGTCCCGTTACACGTGGCTGTGCCCCCCTCTAGTGGCGTGTCCCAGCCAGCACGGCCCCGGCCAGCGTGGCGAGCCAGACGTGCTCCGTGTGCCATGGTTGCCATGAGTTCGTACGGCCGTGACTCCGGTCCCGTGCTGGTGGCAGCGTGCACAAAGGGGACCTCCACGAGGACGTGCTGCTGCTGCTGCTCTGTATTGAGTGCCATCCTCCATCAGCCATGGCAGGGCAAGGTGTTCTTGTAGGGAGATAGTGGTCCATGAAAGCAAGCAGGATGTTCCCAGTTCCCCAAACCTCTCCAGAGCTGGACTAGGAAGGGCTGGAGGATGGCTTGACAAAGCAGGACAATGTTACAGATACCAGCCATAGGTATCCGAGTTTGTAGCGCTCCCCTGCCTCTCTGAAGGCCTTTTTTCTGGGAGGACTGGGACAATTAAATGTAATTCCCTTCTGCCAGGTGCGCAGGTGCTACCTGCAGATGAGTGCCTGTCTTCCAGGCTGCAAAGCTAGCAAGATGCCTCCTCACCACAACGAGGATGTAGCACTCTTTATCACTGTCAATTTGGATAGGTTTACTCAGCAGTTCTGGTTTCATGTTCCCCTATCCACAGTATCACAACAGGGGCGGGATCAAAACTTGTTTCCTTGCTGCATTTATGGCTGACAATTGTTTAGTCCTGAAAAACACAGCAGGTCTGGCTCCCTGTTAGTAGTGTGTGCTGTGGGACATCACTGTTCCTGCTTTCCTACACATTTAGTATTTGTTTTGCTGGCTGATTCTCTTAAGCAACTCTAATTCTTTCACAGCTTCATGTGTCCATATATCCTGGTAGAGGAAGAAATGAAAACTGCCCTAGTTTGCCCAAGAGAGATGAACCGTGTGGAATAAGTATGGTGCTTCCTTTGGTGGAGGACAGACCCACTCTTGGTCTTGAAATGGTGCTAAAGCAAGTGACCGTAACAGCCCTAAGAGAAGATGGGACACCCTGGGAATCTGCTGAGCATGCTGGAATATAGCCAGATCCTTAAAAATTCAACTCACCAAAATGCGTTTCAGTTTCTTTCTAAACTGGAGGCCCCAAACTAAGCACCCTCAAACACTTAGCATCAGAGGGTCCACTGGAAAGGGTGCTGTGAATGCTGCAGGCCCTGTTCACAATCACCATAAGGCTCTTGTCATCATCTCCTGCACTCCTGGAGAGAAACTGCTTGGATAACGGTGCTTCAAATATTTCTCAATTTTCTTAAAAAATAGAAATTCCCCAAGTGGCAGAAATTAGTAATCTGAAAAATGAAGAAATTACAAAAAAATGCAGTTTGTGAAGGAGGAAAAAAAAATTAAAACTTTTGGGCATTTTTCTACTCATTTCAGCAGGCCTGGGTCCATGCACACTGGTCACTCTGTACTGCTCATCTCAGCTTGGTAGAAAGCCAGAGAGATGGTTAAACATCTTCCCTATGGTTTTCCTTCGATGCCAGATGCGCCCCAAGGTATTTCCTGAGTCATGCAACATTTGTGGGCTGTATGAAGCCTGTAACTTTGTTCTAGGATGGGAGGTGATCCATATATCAATGTCAGCATCTACAACTGGGAGTCCTTTGAGACTTCTGAGTCACTCACGACTTCGTTTACAAATTCTGGCATCAGTGGCAGCAGCTCTGTGGGCCTGGGTCTTGCTGCTCTAACTTCCCCTTCAGAGACAACCAGGGAAAATGCCTCAGATCAGCAAGTGGTTCACAAATCTTGTTTTTGAATCCTCCTCCCAAGGGCTGCCAGGGGTGAGTTCATCTCACCCACTCATACCAAAAAAAAAAAAAATAAAAAAAGAAACACCAAACCAACCAATCAACCAAACCAAAAACAAAAACCAAAAAAAAAACCCCAGTCTTTGGAACGTACATAGGCTTCCCTGTAGCTTTGCCAAGTCTTGCCACAGCCTCTGCAAGAGTAACACATGGGGGAGAGGAGATGAAGGGGCCAGCATTTCACCATGGGTTAAGAAGGGACCCTGGCTGATTATCTGACAGATCACATCCATTTTTCAGGTAATTACGCTTAAGGAATATGTGTCAAACCTTTTGTGGTGGGCTGCCCTGCATGAGCTTCCCACAGTGTGCTGGGGATTTGTCTTTTGCAGGATGATGCATCCCCAAATCACAACAAAGGACCCATCTGAGGATCTCTAAAGGGTCCAGCAGGCCATAAATGTCCTCCAGGCTACCAGGTGTTTCAGAGACCACTGTGGCATGTTGCACACTCAGCATGGCACCCCCACCTGAGAACTCAGTATCCCCAAGGCCTTCCTTCTGTGCGTTCTGCTATTTCTCCCTCTCCAGGAAAAGAAATAGGGACTCACTTGGGGCAGGAACCCACTGGGGTCCAAAGTTAAAGGACACTGAAGAAACCTTGGGAGAAGGAACATGGCCACCTCTCAAGCTTCGGTCTCTAGGTTGTTTACTGCCCGGAGGGTCAGGACATAATGCACTGCCCTTGATGCTGAGCATCTGCCTCAGAAAAGATCTGTCAGGGAGATCCTGGGCCCATAACATCCCTCTGAGGCACTGCTCACCCAGATCTCCAGGCGTGTTGGGAAGCTCACATCCTCCATCTCCACTGCCGGATTTCTGTGCTGTGCCTTTGTGCTCTTGGCATCTCTTCCTCATCAGCTGTGACTCCAGAGTATCTCTGCTAGTGTGTTCTGACTTGCCAATACCATCCTGGCGGGGCTCCTGCGTTTCAGCACTCAGTGGTCCACCCTGTGGCTCGGACATTTTGCCATCTTGGTAACCCAGAATGGGATCCCTTGGATGGGAGAGGACACTGGGTCTAGCAGGCCTAAAGAGTGCCTAGCTCCTCCTCAGCAGCCACCTCTCCACCGGCATTTGCCCAGAAGCACCCAAGGAGTTACTCTGGAGATGCAGCTCCCCTCGTCAAGGAGACAAGGTGTTGCTCCACCATCCATCACCATCCATCATCTGGTCACTGAGTGCAAGAAAGACAGGTACATGGACAACACAATCTGTCACTTTTAACCTCCTCTCCATTTCCACCCGCCCATGGCTTGTCCCCCAAACATGTGGAGCTTCTCTGCTCTTTTCTCCAGCAATTTCATTGTTTCTCACTAACCTGAGGCTGTGAACATGTGCCTTTCTGATCCCATCTCCTCCCCAGACTTGCTGTGCGTGAGCCCCTCTGCATTTTGTTCCCTGGCTCTCTGGTATTTATGACCTATCTCTTTGTTCTGCTCTGGAGAAACCCCCATGCTGCAGAACTCAGCTGGCCAAGCTCCCCGTGCTGCAACAACCATGTTGTCTCCAGGAGCGTTCCTATTAGCAGGGGGCAGGTGATGGATTCAGCACTGCCAGTGCAGGACTTATTTCCCATGCAGCATTTTCCTGAAGCTCAAGCTGGATTCATAGATCGTTAGATAGATACATACATACATACACTGAGATATAGACAGAGATATATTGAGATATATATGCATCAACATAAGTCAGACATATACAACAGTCCCATTCCTGGTGATTCCTTATAAGAGTTTTTCTGGAGCACACCTGCCTTAGGAACTTAAGAACCCCTCTAAATTCAACATGCGAAATGACACACATCTGACTGATTACCTGTCTCCCATGTATCTCTTGCATCTGCACTTTTGAACTTCTGATCTGCAAATCCCTTCTGCGGGGTCCACAGAAAGTAACTCATCAACCTGGAGTCTGTTATCAGTACAGTTAAGTTGCTTTAGAGGGGGCTGCATTGCCACAGGAAAATTTTTCAGACTCAGCAAACCGAAGCAGGTTGAAAACCACTGACCAGAGGTTTTGGGATTCCAGGGAATGTCTAAGATGATTTGGAGGCTCTGCACTTCTACAGCTGAAATGTTAGTAAGAAACTATTGACTTTAGTTGAGATGAACACTGCTATATTGACATGGGAAGGAAGCACAGACCGAGGGGGAAAAAAAGTCAATATTTGCCAGGTGGGATAATAAATCCTGATTTTATGATCAATGCAAAATGCAGTGGTTGTGTTGCTATATACAGTCCGCCAGGTAAACTGAGCCACTGCGTTTCCTTTATTTCAATTAGCTGCAAGTAATTTGCTGAGATATTCAGGGTAATGTGTAACTGAGAGGTTCTGAGGGCTGTTCCCAGCCTACGGCTACAGAACCTGACACCTCTAAGCGATGTGGAACATTTTTAGCCTCTGCTGGAGGCAAAAACTGAAAGTTAGACAGCACAACCCTAATTCCTCCCCAAATTGCTGGGATGGTTTCTGCCGGGTCTTTGCCCCACAGACATGCAGCCTGGGTGGGAGCTGGGGTAACGAGGCTGCCTGAACACCCCAGGGGAAGCTGGCTGCACGGGGAGCCTGTGCTACACCTTCTCCCAGCCTTCACAACCAAACCAGGCAAACAAGCAGATCACATTGGCGTGGAAAATTCACCCTGTTGTCTCCGACCAGAGAGTGACTTTTGTCAGATGGGAGAGCAGTGGCTGCCTTCCTACACGGGCGTTAGGCAGCTTTTGTGTCTGGTCTTCTGCACAACTCTATAAAGCCATAAAACTCTGCCTTTCTTCCCTGCCATGGACATTTCAAGCTTCACTGATTAGGTTTGCATTGTATGTAGCTATTAAAGCCAAACATTTACAGTCCTTCCAGTTTTGCAGGATAATTTCAGAAGCAACAGCCCCAAAGAAGTCCTTTTCTGTAGTTGAATAACCTGATTTGTCCAAGTATTTTAGCAAAAATCTGGGCTATTCTGATTTCTATGTGGCTTCCCTCCCTTCCTAAGAATAATTGCACCAAATCCTCAAAGACACAGGATAAACACAGTGGTTTCACTTTATTATAACAAACTATAGATTTTTCAGTGCTGCCTCACCAGGTCTCTCATTCGCCTTTGTCTCTAAAAAAAAGGGTTTGTTTTCATCATTTTGCCACCATATTTACGTAGAAATGCACCGGACAGCTGAGGGGATTTTACTGTCTCTCACATTTCCTGTTCTGTTGTTTAATAAGTCATTTGCAAAAAGAGTGTTACTTGAAATGAGAGATTTCCTACTACAAGAGACAATTAAATAGATGAGCCCCAGACAGCCCAATGCTGCTGCAGGAGATTCATTCCTGATGTGTTTTGGGAGAAACAAGGACTTGGTTCAGGAATCAGGTTCAATTATCAATTGCATTTCGGCAAAGCAGCAGGATCAAACTCGGTCTGAGTGCAGTAACCTGTCCCTTGGGTATCTCCCAAAGCCCAGCTCTGCTTCTTCCTCCCAGCCAGGAGAAAATTCCCTATCCACACACCTTCATCTGACAGCAGCATGAAAAAGCTGTACAGCCAACACTTTGCTCCACATGCACCTCCAGGAAAGGAACAGACCTCCCGAAGATGCTGCTCATACCTCAGGCTCCCGCTGCCTCCACTTGGCGGATGCAGACTGAGCCAGTGGAAGAGATGGTTCAACAGAAACACTGGGACCTCTTGAAGATGGGAGGGAGAATGCTGTCCCCATTTAAAACATTCCCCACTCAGGGCAGGGAAATGCAGCTTAACGTCCTCTGAACATGCTCGGCTGTAAGGCCGGTGTCTTGTCATTTATCTGGTAGCCAAAGACAGGAAAAACTCTGTCCTTATTGATACTCCACACGGGTTTCAAAGGGCGTGGCCAACACAACTCTGCATCCTCTTTGCCAAATGAAAGAGGATGGATTTACACACTGAGAAGCAGAAACCTTGGGTGAGAAGCAGCAGAAGACTTTGATCCTGGACTTCTCCACTGGCCTGGACAAGCTCGTTTCTCTCTGTCATGGGACAAAGCTTGGAAGTTCTTTCCAGGCACAGTTTTTCTTGCTTCCAGGGATTTAGAAGATTTTCTCCATCAGTATTTTATTCACTACCCGTAGACCTGTAGTGAATCAGCATGTCTCTTTTCCTTGATTTTCTTCTGTTCCTTCACACCTCTACTTTGTATCCCCAAAAGGCCATGTCTGCATGACAAAACAAAGCAGGCCAGGGAATGGTGGCGCTGAGGGTGAAATGGTCAGGGAACACACAGCAAAGCCTAAAACAAACCAGCCTTATCTATCCTGCCCCTTGGGATAAGACCTCCCTTGCTCTTTGCCTAGGCACAGTCTGCAAGGTACATGTTGGCTGGGCCAAAACCACACCAGCAAGAGTACCAACAGCTTGCGTGGTGCAAGGAGAGAGGTGGAGCAAGGCACAGCCCCACAACCTCCTTGGAAAATGGTCACACACAGGAAGAGAGATGTGGACATCGCTTAGGCTGAGCACCTTGGCAATGGTAACACCACTTGGGGTGGTTGTAGGTCTCATCTCTCTGGGGAAATGTCATTGCAGCCTTCCAGTACTTACAGGGGCTTATAAAAAAAAGAGGAAAAGCAACCTTTTAACACAAGTAGATAGTGACACAACAAGGGGGAACAGTTTTAAACTAAAAGAGAAGAGACTAAATTAGATATTAGGAAGAAATTCTTTACTAAGAGGGTGGTGAGGCCCTGGCACAGGCTGTCCAGAGAAGCTGTGGCTGCACCATCCCTGGAAGTGCTCAAGGCCAGGTTGGATGGGGCTTGGATCAACCTGGGATAGTGGAAGGTGTCCCTGCCCATGGCACAGAGTGGAATGAGATGATCTTTAATGTCCTTTCCAACCCAAACTAGTCTGGGATTCCCTCATCTCCAACATCTGCCGAATGTGAAGATAAGCTGAAGACAATTCCACCACAAGTCATGAATAGTCTGAGGTGTTCACCCCTGCCCAGTCCTCTCCTGACCATCACCAGCCTTTGCAACCCTGGTGGCCTCCATCCCTCCTTCCATCCTGCTCAGCTGAGCGTGGCTCTCCCAGCTCCCACACTGGGGGATGAAGTCTCAGTGCTCCTAAATGCCTGGAGGTATAATAAGCACTGCAAAGGAGTGGATCAGGGTGTTATGTATCCAACCAGCCTGCAATCTCATTTTCTCCCTGGGCAGAATGAGTAGGGCAAAGGTTGTAGTCATGAGCTGTCACTCCAGTGCCAGCTGTCTGCATGTGCCCTGCTGGGTATGGCCACTTGTCCAGCACCTGGGTCAAGATTTGTTTTGGCAGTGCTACAGACTGCTTGGTGTGGATGGCACCCAGGTGAGTGGGGAAGTCGGTTGGGAAATATTTTAATCGCCAGAACCTGGAACTGCAATAACAGTCTCCTCTGAAGATAGTACAAGCCAGGGGACAAGTCACTTACAGACTTGTGAAAAAGGATCTATCTGAGCAGTGGAACAGCTGGCTCTTTCTGCAATGGTACGGTTTGAAGGCATTCACAATATTTGGGAATGCTCTTAACTTTCCTCACGGACAGCACCCACAAGTTCACCATAGACACTCATTTTTCCCAGAGAAACTTTGATGGTGTTCAGAGACAACATCCAAAAGAAAAGCCCTTAAATCCCCAGCCAGTCAGTATTTTTTTTAGTGCCCTATTTGACAATAAAATCGGAGGAGTGAATCTTACCAGCCTCGGTGCCAGATTTCTGGTGATGCCACTGAAGATTTCTTAGAACTGAACACATGCTTCTGAAGACTCATACAAATAAAGGCACATTCCCAAGCAGGCTCTGAAATACGTATGGGGCTAAAGACATCCTGCTGCAGCTAAAAAAAGGCTGGTCTTGATGTTTGTTGTGGTTTGACAATGTTCCAGTGGCCACTGTGATGTGCTGAGCTGCCCAGGTGAGCACGGGTTACAGCAACTGCTCGCTCCCTGCTTGTCATGGACTGGACACAGTTCTTTTGTCAGAGCCATTTTCATGTTTGCAAAGCTGCTTCTGTTTGTGAACTGCAGTCCTATACAGTCCCTGCTCTGACCAGTCACCAGCGCCGCTTGGAAATGTTTGGGTAGTTTGAAATAAATTTCATCAGAAAAACCACAGGTTTCTCTAAAGGAGTGCAATTGCCCTGTGTTTTCTGGCATGGAGGCTCCCAGAACAGCTTCTCCTTTCTCCAGGACAGGATTAATACATGTACTGTTGCTAAAGTGTCCGATATTTATGTTCCATTAAATCCAAAATAGAATTTATTTCGACTCAGAGCCAACTCCCACAGACTCAGATTCGCCCGTGAGTTCTCCTTTCCTTTTTCTTGCAGCTCTTCTCCCCATCACACGGTGGAGACTATCCTCCAGACTGCAGAGTACGCCACTTTCAATCCCATTTGGTAAACCCACGGGGCATCAGAAAGCTGAAAAGAACCTGTAAAATATCTCTCACAACCTCCATGACTGATAGCACCGGTCAGATCCAGAAACTGAGCAGGAATGCTACCTGCCTGCACTTACTCTTCAGTGTAGTTTGTACTTACATCACTTATATCCAGAGCCTGGCTACAGCTTTGCCTGGACCTTTGCATGTTTTGTTCATTGCACATTGGTCTCGGAGCTGAGAACCCCTTCGTGCCACCACTGCTGGCCCTTTACCTTCCCTGTGATACGGTGATGGTAATTTCTCTTGAATAAAGACACAGCTGGGCAAGCCTATGAAACACTCCTGGGGTGCATTTCACTCCTCTTCCCCTCCACTGAAATATTTACACATCAAGGGGAGTCTCCTTATCTAATGGGAGTTCGATGCTCATTAAAGCAACACACAGGCAGTAACAAAGAGCACTGCCTTGCAGCCTGGGGTGGTCAGCAGGAACTGAGCTCCAACCCACACTGGGGATGAGCAGGGCCCTGCATCACTGGCTGCTGTCCTGAGAGGGGTATGCAGGAGGGGCCCTGCTGGCCAGGAGGCTCTGCAGCAATGCACAGGCCAGGAGACCTGGTGTGTCCCTTAAACATTCCCCTGGATCTGGACCTTCCTCTCTTCCAAATCAGCTGGGGTTTAGGTTTTGAAAGCACCCTGGCACCTTCTGAATCAGAGGCCGAAAGAATCCAGCTGCAGGTAATGACCAAGCAGTGTTTCACGGGCATCTTTGGAAAGACCAAGGGACCCACACCCTTGCAGCGAGTGCCCATTTCCATATTCTGTCCTCTGTTTACATTCATCACTTCCTCAACCCCAGAGACTGTAAAATAAACACCCCTCCTGCCCTGCTGCACTGTTACCATCTCCACAGGCAGCTCACACTGCACTTCCTTTCAGGGTGGCTTACTCCAGATGTGTCTGCATCTGCCTCCCCTCTGGCAAGGAGGTACCACTCATCACTCCATGGACACTCTAATCCCAGTGCATCCTGTGGATGTGATCCCACGCTGTGACTGCTGCAGTGGCCTGGCACTCACGTCCTCCTGCTGAGTACGTCAGGACAGTTCCCTCTGTTCCACCTGCTACAATGCAGACAGGCCTTGAAGCTGCTGCAGAAGCACGTGGGCAGGATCTACAACTCCTCACCCAGACCAAGAGAAGTCTCAAGAGGTCTTCCAGCTCACGTCAAGCACCCACTGCACCATCCTGCCACCACAGCTACCCAAAAAGAGCTGCAGGGTGCCCTGAGCCTGCCCACAGCACCGCCAGCCCTGGCACCAGAAGCGTTTCAGCCATGAGTGCTCCTTGGGATGCAGATGTCCATGCCAGACAGGACCCAAGGGTCCATGCCCACCCTTCTGGCTTCTGTTGAACTGTCTGGTGTTTCTCCTTGGAGGGGAATAACACATGAGAGGCCCAAAAGTATGATATTCCCATGGACCCACGTGGCTCTGGCCAGCCAGCCACAGCCCTCTAACCTCTCATTCCCCTTAGCCTCTCAATTAGTTCTTGCCTTCCTGACAAGTTCACTCAACACCCTGAGCAATTAGAAGCCAGAAGGCCTCAGCTTTGTCTCAAATGATGAGCCAGATTAATCAGCTCCAGTTGCACTGAATTACCCAGACAGGGCTCACAGTAACAACCTCCAATTCACCAGCAAAGCAGCCAGCATCCCGCTTTCACCCAGGGTAATCAGCAAGGATGTGAAAGCCAGATGAATGACTAGGTGAGGGTGGGCTGCCGCCTGTCAGGAGCTGGAATATAAGTCAAAGCACTTTGAAATTAAATCCTCACTTTGACAGGGAACTAATGCAGAGATTTTAAAGTAGGTGTAATAAAGTTAGACAGGCATATGTGCAGCCTAGCGCAAGTTGCCGTGCTTTGAATAAGTGTGCCCCAGCTACAGGAAAATGGATTTGAAAAGACAAAGGGAATTTTGAATAGCTCCAAACCAGCTTGGCAAGATTTTAGAGATGGTAGCAAGAGGTTTTAGTAATGGACCTAAGTAACAACATTGTCAGGAGGAGATTTGGTGCACAGTTGTGGCTGCCTGGGATCTTGGATTTCACACCAAGCAGCCAGCTCATGTTGCTCCTGGCTTTAAATTAAGTCATTTGTGTCCATATGGATAGACAGAGGCATGGTGGATGGAGCAGAGGTAGGAATCCCCACCACATCTCCTGGCCTCAGGTGGGTAAGCCATGCTGTTAGGAGCTCCTGCAATTTCTCAAGATTTGACTTTTACCGACTTTTTCAGAGATGAATTTAAGCCTTGATATCTCGTCAAACATCACCCTCCATCTGCACATTCTAGAGCCTGCCACCAGCCGCTGTGGCTGGCAGCTCTCCACGGGGCAGCCCTTGCTGAGATGCCAAGGGGGTTTGCAAACTCATCCCTGTTCTGGCTCCAAATGCTGTTCTCCTGATAGAACCCCCAGAGAGATGCCCCCAGACAGAACCCGCCCAGACCCCGCTCCTTAGCTGCAAATTTTCAAATGCACTTTGGTATTTACAGTGAATCCTCAGAAACTGGGATCTGGGAAATCACTCCCAGTCAAAGGGGTACTTGTTGTGGAAGGCAGCCTGGACGATGCCAAGGCTGCTCCCAGCAACAGGGAAACCCCAGGCAGTGCTAGGACATCTCAGGGATCTGCTTCTTCACAGCCACCAGGAAATTACCCCAAAAACATCAAATGCGGAAACCCCCGCCCCTTCCCTCTGCGAGGTTCCCCCGTCTGTCCCCGCACCCACCGAACCCACCCGGAGGTGCCGCTCGGTGGGTGCGGCAGCAAGGCGGGGGGCGCCGCTGGATCCGCCGCTGCCCTCCACGTCGCCGGAGAAGTTCCCAACGCCCTCCCTGCGGTCGGAGCCCCCGATGCCCTCCCCGATGCCCTCC
>WEIT01033471.1:186398-251528 GCA_013389985.1 Dryoscopus gambensis
CCTTCCCGCAGCGATGCTGCTCGGTCCCCGGCGGGGCATCGGGTGCCCGTGGCCATCGCGCCGGTGCCCTGTCCGTGCTGACCCTCGCCGCCGTGGCGGTGGGGTTGCAGCCCTCACCCGCGAGCAGGTGGGCGGCAGGGGATGCCGACTGTCCCCAGCCGCTCAGCGGCGGTGTGTTATCGCGGCTGTGGGAATGGGGCTGCTTATCTAGCCCCCGTCCCATTTTTTGTCCTTAAGTTATGGATCCGGATCACGCCGAAAACGCGGGCGGAGGTCGGCGCATCGGGTCGGAGCGGGGCCTGGGGGTTGGCGAGGTGCCACGCGAGGGCCAGCGGTCCAGGGGAGGATTTGGCAGAGCTGGGGCGGCCAAACGTGCTGGGCCCGGGGATCTGCGGCGAGCAGGGCTGCCCACGCCTCGGCCCCCCATTCCCGGCAGGAGGACGGGTGTCGGGCGGCAGTTGCACGCCGCAAAGGAGCCCGATGACATCGGGAACCCGCTGAACAAACACTGAAATAATGTGTAAGGTAAACAGGGACGGAAATCGTTCTGGAAAATTCCTACGTGTTTGCCAAGGCGGTGGGACTACTTTCTGAAGAGGACACCCCTCCTTCCCCCCTCTCCGGGGCAGAGGGGATGGAGCATGACAGCACTTTCCCACCTAACTTTGAACGAAGGCATCGGTTCTTCCTAATAAATCTGCTTTGGTGGGAGATGGTGCTTCCTCTGCTCTCCGTGTTGCCGGCTGACGGGAACTAATTAGTTCCCGAGCACGCACCCAGCTCTCTGGCTGGGAGCACGGGCCGCCTCCATCTCACCTTCATGGATTTCTGTCGGCAGGGGCAGGTACACCACGCAGGATAGGCAGTTCCCGGGTGTGTCGGCACCAAAGATCCTCAGTGTCTTGTACTTTTCCCAACACAGGTGCTCAGGTGGGCACACATCGCCCGCGCAAGGAGTCCTCCCTGCATCCGGATACGCCTCCTGCCTTTATATTTTGACTCGCTGGAGGCTGTGGGATATATGTGGGTTTTGGAGGATGCTCCCCAATGCCTGGGGAAAGCGCCAGGTCAGCGGCACTCTCTGAGTGTCCTTCCTGTGAGGAAAGGTGGCTGTCTGGGATGCGTTAGTGCTTAGTCCTTCTCCCCTCCTCCTTTGCCAGATGGAGCGACTTGCGTGCCACACGTCTCCAGCAACTGGTGGGTGGATCATAGCAGCTATCAAGGTGGTCTTTTAAACTGTCATGCTTCTGGTGAAGGTATATTGGGAACTGTGGGAGTGTTTTTCCCGCAGGAAGAAAAGTCCTGCTGAGGAAGCTCTGTGAGATGATGGCAGATCTCTGGAGAGGAGCAGCTTCTGCTGCCCTGGGACGGGCGCGGGCGAAAGTGGGTATTTCATGAGTGAGGTCAGCAAGCTGCCCCGCACGGATGCGCAGAGGTGGGACTCCCCTCGGTCCCCGGCGCCGCACGCAGCTGGGATAGGATTTGGGAGGCGAGGCGGAGGGGTGATTCGCCGCACTAGTCGGGGAAGGCTGTGTGCAGCCGTCCGTGCTGGCAGAGCAAGGGTGGGCGCGGGGGGCTCGGCAGCACAGAGCGGAGGGCTCATTCCTGCCAACAGGGGAGGAAAAGCAGATACATTTCAGTGCGTTTGAAAGGAAGGGGGTCAGCTTTTTTTGATGTTGCAAATGTATCATGATAAAAGGATCGTCCCCCGCTCAGAGCTTTTTATTCTTTGCCTTTAGGATTAAGACAATTCCCGTTGTTTATCTTCTCACATCAGAAACAAAGGCTGCCGGAGGCAATAAACAGAGTTAGAAGGATCCCAGGAGTTATCAGATATTCGAGGAATGAGTGTGCCTCGTATGTCTTCACGTGTGTGGGCTCGGCGTGCTCGGCGTTATCCCGGGGCGCTGCCAGCTTGCACCCAGCACGCGGGACGGCTCCAGCCTCGCCAGGCACAGAGCTCTGCACAGAGGTGCGTGCGCTGAATGGCAGCGCGCACTGGAGTTTGCTTTTCCAGAAACCTGCTGGATTAGTGATTAAGTTCAGTTGTGAGCTTTTTTTTTTTTTTTCTCTCCCCCTAAAGCTGTAAAGCTTCTTTCAACCTGTACAGACTCGCATTCCCGCAGCGCTTTGGAGAGAATGCCGCTTGCAACGCTCGAGCTGAGGGTTTCTGTAGGCCTGGCTTTGTGGGGAAAGCGCTGGTTTTGGCCATGCAGTGGTGTCTGCTGCGCTGCCCCATCCAGTGTGAAAAGGAGATGGTGTAGGGATCTCTGCTACGGTGGCCGCTGAGCTGGAAGGGATTTCCCAAATCTTTTCATTAAACAAACCAAGCTACTTTCTCCCTGATTAGGAAGCAAATCTCAGGTGTGTTTTCTCAGTGTCTTGAGTTTGGGGAGTTGCTGCTTGGCTTGTTGCCTATCCAGAAAGCCTCTGTTCTCCAAATCTGAAGAGATGCTCTGTTCCCACTTCTCGTGAGAGCCTCAGGCTTACTCTTCCCCCTGCCTTTGGAGGCTCAGATTTGCCTCCTGCGACTTCAGGCACAGATTTGTAAATTAAATAAAGGGCTGTAGACAGAGCCTTCTACATCTCGCTGGCTGTGCACAGGAAGGTCCCTCTGGCTTCTGCTTTATCTTTGAAGGAGTCCAGGGACATGCTTTATACAGGGGAAGCAGATGAGTTACTTTTCAAAGCAACTTGCACTTCGTAGACTCTTGAACCCACACGTGCAGCGATGCGGTTGAATTTAGAAGCAAGGCCTCTTCTGCGCCAAACCCATCCCGATGCTGAGGGTGTTTCATAGAGAGTTCTAGCCAAACAAGCATCATTCCACAGCTGGCACAGGAGTACCAGGCTCTGGTTTCAGTCCAGTTGTTTAGTTAGTTTGTTAGTTATTCATTTATTTACCTGTTTTGGAGAGAAGGAAGTCCACGTGAAGAAGTGAACTAGAGAATGTGCAAAGTGGGTTGTGGATGTAAGTGTCCACTAACTGCATGAGGCACTGGGGCTCACTGCCTTGCTCTCTAGCTGTTCTGAGGCTTTGAATGATGAGAGAACAGAAACAGAAAACATCAGATACAACAGGGCAGGGTCGTTTAGGGGTGAGACCCCTGGTTACCAAACTATCTGGGAATCATTACAGCCTCTCTCCACTTTCTTGCAGCTAAAACTGGCTCTGGAGGAGGCTCTCCATATGGTCTGAGATGTGGTTATGCCATTGCAGAGCATGGTGTACCACCAGCAGCTCTGTCTACCCATTCTTTACAGGGATTTAAAATTTCCATCTGCGCTTGGGACTTGGCTTAAAGGGCCAGGAGCACAGATGGGCTTTTAAAACCTTTAAAAAAATTAATTTGAGTGCTATGGGAAAGCTTGAAGACATTGTGAGGGTCCTAACAAGCCTGGCTAAGCAACTGCTCTCTAACCACTTTTGAGGGTGGTGAGGAAGGGATAAAAGGAGTTTGGATTTCCCTGGCTTCCTTTCATCTGAACATCACAAGGTGCTTTGCAAACAGGGAGCCCAATTCTCTGTGCCCATCTCTGCCAGCTCAGGAGTGGGGATGTTGCAAGAGCAGCCAGAATGCTCATTCTGGGTCATCATGCAATACAGAGGATTTGAGAGGAAGCATGCCTGGGTCCTGCAGTTGCATCCTTCTGGTTTTAAACCAGGTTTATTTTTTTAAGGTGAGTCCCCACAGTTTTGATAGTGGGGAGAGATCACTTCACGTGGAGCCTGGCTTGGTTTAATTTTGTACAAGATTCTTTGCATTGTCATTGCCATGCTCCCATCTTCCACCTGGTGAGGAACTGGTCCAGCGTTTTCCCATCAGGTGCCGTGCTGCCACGGCACAGATCTGGCAGGTGCAGCTGGCTCTCCTGCAGAGCCCTTCCTGCCAAGCTCCACTCCCCTCTCCATGCTCCTGCTTTCGCTGTGAGGACAGTGTCAGGAAGGTACCCCGGTCACATCTGCCCCAGCAGCCAGAGTGGTGGGTGGCACCATTTGGGTTTGATGAGGAATTTCCTTACTTTGAGGGGTGCTATGGGTTGGAGGAGTGGTTCTCCACTTCTGGGATGCTCAGGGCTCCCTTGCGTTGCTCTGGGGATCCTGTCAGATCCACAAGGTTGGGGCATGAACCCGTGACATGCATTCCCAAGGCTGTGGGGTGGGAAATTGAAACTACTGGAAATAAATTTCAATTTTTATTTATTGATTGATTTGTAAATCTTGCCACTTCTGACAAAACCAGCTAATTTTAGCTCAGCGATGAAAATGGACTGGTTCTGGGTTGCACCCTGCAGGTTGCACCCAGTGGTCCTGGCACTGGACTTCCAAACAAGTTTGGCTGGTTTCTGAGCAGTGGTCCTGTCTGGCAGACACCCATCAGGGCTGCGTTTGCCAGGGTGTTAGGGGGGCCCCACGCTCTCTGACTCTTCAGTGGTGATGGGCATTTCTGTCCTTTCCTAAGAAAGCCTCAAATAAAATTACACCCCAGTCTTTCACAGCAGAACCTCCCTCTAGGGAGGATGGACAGGAGGGAGATAAAACCACGCTGCATGCCAGGCTGTGAAGAACTGGATAAGCTCCAAATATGAGCAACAGCAAGAGGCAGGTTTCTTTTTCGCAATGGCTTGTTGTGACTCTGTGAATCAGAACTGGACTTTTGCATTGAAGCAAAAAAGTGTTTATGTTACTCTGCTGAGAGCTACTGTCCGCTTGATTAATTAATTCATCCTTGTAGATGTAGAGAAATGCATCACAGCTGCTTTCTTAAAATGATGAAATTGCTGAGCAGTCCCGGAGGTTAACAGTTTCTAGGAGATTCTTCTTTATTTCCTTAGAAGTGCAATAACACTGGCTCTTACAATAGTTGATGATTTTTTTTCTTAAAGCTTGAAAGCCTTGTGAATCCACAAAACTTTCAGTCATCCAAGGCTGCTTGAATGGCAGATTCTGCTCAGGATACTCAGTGCAGGTAACTTCTGCTTTGCCCATGCCAGGGTGTCTGTCCCCGACACCTGTGGGTGACCTCTGGCAGCATCCTCCAGGCTCTCTCGGAGCTGCTGCCATGGGCTGTTGCACTTCACAGCCACGAAGGTGCTGTGCAGGATCTGGCTGGCTCAGCCAGAACTGGAGCCAGTATTGTGCTTTCATGAAATTACTTGGGGGGAAAGTAATTAATTGAGTCTCTTGGCCAATGGAGAGTGGCCTGGGGTCTGTTGAAGGTTGGGTGAGATCAAACTAATCCTGTAGAAGGCTTTTTTTGCCATGTATTTGCAAATTCTGATCGAAACTTAAAACTCATCGGATTTTCTGGAACCAAGTCTAGCCTGAAGCACTACAGGGGCTGGCCTGCACTTGCCTCCTTTTGCAACAAGGCCTTGGTGTTGTACCTGAGTCCAGGAGTAGCTTCTCTTGGCTTGTAAAGGAAATAAAGGAAACTTCCTACACATTCAGAGCAGATTTCCAAAATAGATGCTGTTCAGGCTCTTCCCAGCTTCCATCCTGCTCTTCCCCATTACAAAGTGGAGATTTTGCCCCTACATGCTCAGGAAGCCAAAAACCAGCACTGGCTCAGGACCAGCAGCTGGCCATCTCACTGTCCCCAAAGACTTATGATGGGGGAGGGAAGCCACCACCAGTGGCTGGGGCGTGGGTGTTTGCTGGGTGCCCATGGTATGAGGTGCAGGGTCCAAGGGATGGGGGACAGGATGGGAGGTGTAGGCTCACCCTTGAGCTGAGGGGTAGAAGTGTAGGCACAGCAGTGCCTCCTCCTGGGTGACTCTTTTGGCAGCTGTTAATTGGAGATGAAGAGTAGGTGTGAAAAGCAGGTTCAGCCAAGAGATGGTGCTCTAACTGTGACAGGAAGGGCTGAGGCAGACAGCTGTACTTCTTCCAAGGAAGAGACCGGGCGGGTTCTCAGACGATGACTTTGTAAACCATAGTTTACACTTAGAAAGGCGGGATGTCTGATCCCAGCAGGGGCATGCTCGGTCCCTGGGAGGGCCAAGCCCTGCAACAGAGCCAGCAGCTGGACAAGGGCAACCCACAAATCCTGACAGGAACATGCCCAAGCTGGCAGACGTGAAGAACCATGCATGTGGTGGGCCCTACCAGCCTGGTGCTGTTGGCACAGGGAGAGTGGCACTAAGCCCAGTGCGGGGCACCATGAGAAATCTTGGGAGCTCTCTGGCCTGCCTGGAGCATCATCTGACCTGCCAGCCTGAGACATCTTTCCATGGCTTCACTCACCCTGCTTGGCAGGGGAAGCAACAAGGCAAAGATACAACAACACTTCTCCATACCTGCAGGATACTGGTAACACTGGTCAGCACCTCTCCCTGCATGCATCTATCCAGCTATGCAGACAGATAGATGCATGCAGGGATGCATGGGGCTTTCCCATGGGTTTTTCACATTATAAACAAGCCTTTAGCTCTTCCCCAGAAGAAACTTGCCTGCACAAGCAGTCCGCAGTCCTTAGGACAATCTTGAGTCACTGCTGACTGTCCCTGCAGCCTCAGGAGGCACAGAGGTGTGCTTGCTGACCTCTCCACAAGCAGGGGGGTGTTTGCTGCCTCTCAGACAGGAGAGGAGCTGAATCATCTTCACAGTTTAAGGCTTGGACAAGCCTTTTGTGGCCTTGGCCACTCAACCTTGTGGGAAGGTTGAGTATTTGCTGAGCAGGGTGAAGCTTCTGAGCCTGATTTCAGAACATCTACTGAGTGGTTTATCAGGGATGCCATTGGCCTGGGTCTGAAAGTTCTCATCTTCAGGAAAATATTCCCGAAATGAGACAATACAAACAGTTCTCACACTTGAAACTCATTTGTTTGAATAAAAGAAACACCAGAGATCTCTGCTTTCTTCAAGGCATCTGCTGCATCTTCTCTGACCCACCTCAACTGCATATTTGTCAATGACTGAGATTTCCACACCTTTCCATAGCAGGGAATCTCTCCTCTCCTCCTGGCTCTATCTGCCAGCTGCTGTGCCTCTTTCAATGTCTCCTTGTCATTTCACCAATTATTCTTCCTCCTGAAAATATTATCATAATTTTTATTTAAGCAGGGCTTTCTGACATTCCCCACCTTTCCAAAGCTCCCTGGATTTGGGATTTACTTATTTGCCATCTTGCAGAGTGGATCAGCTGCTTAAATTATGGGGCTTCAATCCTGGTCTCAATACTGTGGATAGGAAAAAGGAAGGGCTTTCTGTCAGTTTTCTCTGAAGTCGATGACTCTTAAGAGGGAGTCTGTTCTGAAAGTGACTTGCCTGGATTTAAAGGCAGGAGAAAAGAAACACACAAGGCCATGATGAAGCAAGAAGACAGAACTTGAAAAAATGGAGTGGGCAGCAGCTCTCCTCTTGAAACATTCTTTGCCCAGTCTTGGAAAAGGAAGAAAATACACCATTATTTGGGCTTGTTTTCCACAAGCAGAGCTGTTTTGAGGCTGCATGTGAGACTTAAATTATAATCTAGAGCTCTGCATAGCACTCGAGATGTGGTATCACGATGGAGATCTGCACTGAGACTTTGCAGAGGGCGGGAGCTGCTCGTTGCATTCTTCCTGCTGTGCCTTGTCTAGCTCTCCGTGCAGGTGGACAAAGGCTTTGGCTGTAGATCCTACCACTTTAGCCCAGGAAAACAAAGTTTGGAGTGAAGTTCTTGTTAAGGACCAAGCAAAGCGCTAGAGCCAGGTTTCCATGAGATGCTGCAGATGGGTTTGGTTCCTGACAGCCCTGGTGCTCCACAGCCCTGAGAAACATGAGATGGAAGCATCTCCGAGTGCTGATGAGGGCAGAGCATGTTTCCCAGCTCTTACCTCACTCTTCATCTGCCCCAGAGAGGGGAAGGGGATAAGATCTTCCTGCCTGGTGCTCCTGAATGTGGTGTGATGAGACGCCATGTGAGAGCCTCAAAGCTGAGGTCCTTCAGCAAAGGTCCTTCCTTAAATCCTTGCCTCAACTTCTGGATCCATCCTGAACCAGGGATCAGGATGAGAGCTTCCTCCCCCATCGAAAACCATGTCTTTTGGAAAGCAGAGGTGGTTCTGGACCAGTAACAAACTGGGAGTGGGATGGGGCCACAGCATTTTAGGCACGGTTGCCTCCATCTCCACAGAGGGGCTGGCAAACATAGCCTGAGGAGGAGTGATGGGGCACAGGACCTGTCAAGGGGGAGAGAGGCCAGAGCACTGTTCTGGAGAGTTTCATCTTATTTGTCTGCCTTGCAAAACAAATTACCAGACCTGTTCTTGGAGAGCTGTACCTATCTGTGAAGCATCCTTGGCCTTTGTTTTATCATCCCAAACAGCATTAAATGTGAGTTGGGAAGGCACCTTATCAGGTGCATCTCCTTGGAAAAGCTTGAAAGGCTCTTGTCACACTTTCCTTTATGCATGCTTTGAATTTATTACTCCATATTGCCCAGAGAATCTCAAGCTGGGAAATACATAAGAAAAGGAGGTGATGTCCCATCCTGAGCAGAGCTGATATTAATGTGGCTGCTACACCTATGTCACAGAACTCTTCTGCCAGTGCGTCTGCACTTAAAGCAGGCACTGACTCCTCTGTAGGACCAGTCACACATCTTTGAAGGAGCTGCTTCCCTGGCATGATAAATGCTGCTAGAGCTGCCGGCAGAGGGGGAAGCCAAATCAGCACAAGGGGTTAGTACTGGAGATAGATTCTGATTTTCTTGGCTTCCAGGCTCAAAGCTGATCTATAATCCACATTGTCTTGGGCTGCATCTTACCGCTCTGCTATGTGTCATCTTCCCCATGCCCAAACTGGAATGATGGCTGGACCTGGGAGGAGACAGCTGTTACGGGCACTCTGTGTGTGCTCAGCATTCAACATCCTGAAAGCTCCCGGAGGTGGTTTGGTGCCTTCACCCCAGGCCAGCCAAGTGCAGCACGATGTGAGAACAGCAGATGTTGCACTCCGTGTCTGGCACTGCAGCACAGGGTCAGGGACACCCATCGCCTGGTGGGGGGGCCAGCAGAAAGCTCACAGTCCTGAGTTTGGCCACAGTGGGTTTTTCAAGCCACCCGTGTGTGTCAGGTCCTGTCCTCTGCAAACAGGGCTGTCCCCTTGGAGGAGCAGGAAGCCTTGGGCAAAGATGATTTGCTGGTATAAAGGCTCTAACAGCACTTGGCTCTGAATCCCCAGCAGCCTGCTGCTTCCCGCTGTCAGAGAAGCATTGCCTCCATGATCACACACAGGGAAAACTGAATACTTTTGACATCTTGCCATGCAGACTCCCCACAGACTCCATGAGCCAAGACAGCTTTCTCCCTGGCTCCCACGGCCCCCCAGTTGTGAGCATGAAACCAAGCTGCTGAATAATTCTGCTGATGCACAGAGGAGAAAATCCTGTTCTCTCCTCCTGGGGCAGACTGGCAGGGTTAATGGGAGGAAGAGGCTGTGACAACCTAATTTTGTGGCTGAAGTCAGCAGATCTGGCTCCTGGGACACATGGGAGGGAGCAGGAGCCACTTTTGCACAGTCACTTCTCGGAGGCAAGCCGGGCTTCAAAAGAAAAATCCTTAGCAGGATGTTGCAACTTGGGAGGAGGAGTTAAAAAAACAAGCAAACAAAAAACCCACAAGTTCTGTAGGGCTGGGAAATGCAGAGTCAAGGAATGAAGTTTCCAAAAAGCTCAGTACTTGCGTCTCTCGGTGCAGACAAGGTAGCAGTGTGAGACAATGCTGACAATTCCCGAGGACGCTAAAGCTCCGTGTGGTCAGTGGATGGGTGCAAGTGTGAGTTACACCTGTCCCATGCAGGGGACCCTCCATGTCCACAGCAGGTCAGGGCTCCACCATGGAAGTGTCATCTGAAGTGGCTGCCAGCAGCCACAGGAAGGAGGGAGTCTCATCTACACACCTGCCAGCACAGTCACTAATAATTGTAGAGGATATTAGATTATCACACAGCCCTGCTGGAAAATCTGACTGGGTCTATCTTAAGTTCCTTCTGTGATCCAGAGGTTGGGGCAGGAGGATGGAACTGGGAAATGGGCAAGCATGGACACCATGCCCACAACACAACAAGGGGTGGGAGGCTGAGTTACTGGGATCTGCAGCAGGGACCATCATGCTCATACACTGGGCAAGGAGATGCTGAGAGCTTTTGAGGTGCTTCTTCTTAAAGGTGCTTGCTCCCTCATTGCCCTAATGCTGACACCCTGTGACTCTTTGTGCTGAGGATGGCGCTATGGAAAGCAGAACACATGGTCCCCTCCACACAGGACCAGTCTTTTCCAGATCAGCAAAGACCTCATGGCCCTATTCACAAGCTGGGCTGGTGGAGAAGGTGCCCAGCCTGTGCAGTTTTGCCCCGGCAGGCTCCTGACTCTGTTTCCTTGCTTCAAGCCCTGCTTGAATCGCAAGTGACAGGAAACCTGGCAGCTCCCAGAGGCCATCCCTGCCTGCTGGGGGCTGGGGCAGCTAAAAGCAGCCTCCAGGAGGGAAGTGGTTTGAAGGGCAATGTTTGCCGGTGATGAGCACACAGCCGCGCTGTGGGAGCACTGTGGCAGATGGAGCTGGCAGCCAAGTGCCTGTCCTGCTTGTTTTGGCTGACTTCGGAGACCTCTGGCTTTTCCTAGTAGCACTTGGATATGCCGGTACTCAGGAGACCTGACCAGGCACATTCAGACAACACTGAAAATATCTTCCTTGCCTGCCACAGAGGCAAAGGGGAGCCAACAGCTGGACTCCCTGAGAGACAGGGACTAGGCTGCAGAGGGATGGTGGTTTTGCTTGGGCTGGTTCTCTGTCAGCCAAAAATGCATCCTGTGGAGCCGCTGCTATGGTACATTTAAAGGTGACCCCAGATGGGCAGCAGGTCTCAGCTATGGAGGGAATAAGAGGTTCAGTCTCCTTGCTTTCTGCAAGGCTGAACGTGGGTCCCAGCTGAATGTGGGCTTCCCCAGCCCTTGCCTCCTAACCCATTGTGCTGGTGTTGTGGCAGGTACCTGGCGAAGCTGTCTTCAGTGGGGAGCATCTCTGAGGAGGAGACCTGCGAGAAGCTGAAGGGCTTGATCCAGCGCCAGGTGCAGATGTGCAAGAGGAACCTGGAGGTGATGGACTCGGTGCGACGCGGAGCCCAGCTGGCCATCGAGGAGTGCCAGTACCAGTTCCGCAACCGCCGCTGGAACTGCTCCACACTGGACACCCTGCCTGTCTTCGGCAAGGTGGTGACACAAGGTGAGCTGGAAGGACGTGTGTGTAGGGTGATGCTGCTGGGGGAATGGCTATAAAAGCAGTCTGGTGGTCTGCAGGTGGGATTTTGCCTGCTTGCCCTTGAACCGATGGCTGGGGAGGGTCAGGAATGGCCCATCCAGTGTTGGATCTTGTGGCAGATGGGTCCCTGTGCACTTCATGAGGGCTCTTTTCACTGTGTTGGGTACAGCATATCCCGACTCCTGCTGCTTCCCAGCTCTCCCGAACCTTTTCACACCCATTGACAAGGACATGCCAAGTTTGAACAGAGGTCCTGAAGTCACCCTGTGGTCTCATCTCTTCCCCACCAAACCCAGGAGCTCTACTCCACAAAGCCATGGGTGCGTTTACTCAGTCTTTTTCTTGGCAGTGCTGAAGTGGTGGCTGCTGCCAGGCTGGCATGTGGCCACTCCCGAGCAGAGCATCAATGGGCACTGTCAGGAAGACGGCTCAGTGCTGCCTGGCATGGGAAGAACACGTGGCAGCATCATTGCCTGCCACCAGCCTTCAGGGCTGGGTATGGCCAGGGCAGCCCCCAGCCCCTCTGATCCCAGCTGCACCCCGACTACTTCCCAGAAGCACAGGACTGTAATCAAACCAGAGCGCTGGAGTGAGGACACAGAGGGGAAAACCCCTCTGCAACCCCTTAAGATCACTGAAGCATCCCTTACCTCCCCTCAGGTGCTATCTCTGAGGCACTATCTCACCTCCTATCCCAGGACCCCTAGACCAAAGCATCCCCCCGGCTCCTTATTTGACTTTCCTCCCCTCAGTGCAGGGGTGAAGATCTCTTCTTGTGAAGGTTCAGGGACTGGAAATACCAGAAATACCAGAAACTAAAAGTCGTCTCTTTTTAGGCAGCCACAGCACAAACCGACCAACATGATCCTACTATTAACCTCGATTAACTTGGAGGCGGTTCAGTCCTCACACTGGCTAGGTCCTCCCCAGCCACTGCCAGCTGGGCCACCAAAGTCTGGGATGCGACCACCAAAGTAGCTGCCCTATCTCTGACCGGCAAGCTGGGTGATGCCTGCTCATAAGCCATCCCCTCTCTGCACCAAGCGTGGGACCACCCCAAATGCCAGCCCTCCTTGCTCAGAAATGGAGGGTGTGTGTCCTCAACCAGCCTCGGAAGATAGTGGGGATTTGTGTGTTGCTAGAGCTGATCCCTGCCCCTGCTCCTCTGTGTGTTCACACCCAGGGATGTGCCCCAACCATGTGGCACCACAGAGGTAGACACAAGAACTGGGACCGGACTACACCCTGGACACCAGTGGGGTGCTGTGAGGTGCTCTGGGAGCAGAACAGGGTTTTGCAGGGTAGTTTGGGAGGTGTTGGGAGCTACAGAACCCTGTGAAAGAGGATGGCAAGGATCTGCAGCTGCAAGGAATGTTCCTGGACGTGGAAATCAGATAGCTATTTTGGATGCAGGAAAGATTTCATGGCAGAGGTGCCCTGCAAGCACAAGGCAAGACAGTCTTCCATATAAGCTCTGGAGGGCTCTGCCCGCATTGGCAGTGCAGCCTCTGTCTCTCCTATTGCCAGGTTTTATCATTCACCCATCATTCATGTTTTTAATGTTATGGGGCAGTTCCCAGCTTATTCACTATCGCCAGAGTGGGCCCTCACTGCTGCAAAACATGTCCCAGCACCCAGGGGTCTCTGATGAATCAGGTCCAGGCTTGACACTAAGCAAACAGCATCCCTAGGGGTGGGGACAATGAGAGTTCTGTATGGGTTGTCTCATCTTAGGAGGACATGACAGAGCAAAGGTTCAGCCTGATAGCTCTGTATAGCATGTTTTGCCAAGAGCCATCTTTCAGACCAGCTTTTCAGGGGCGTTAATGTGCCACACCAGTGTTAAGAGGGGAGAGGAGAAGAGACACACGTGGCAGGCCACCGAGGGCCTTTGGCCACCAGGCTGCATCCCCTCCAGAATTCCCGCTGGTGTTGCCTTGGAGTTGCTGCCACATCTCCCACCGTGGTTTGTGCCATTGCAGGGACGCGGGAGGCGGCGTTCGTCTATGCCATCTCTTCGGCAGGGGTGGCCTTCGCCGTGACCCGTGCCTGCAGCAGTGGCGAGCTGGACAAGTGTGGATGTGACCGCACAGTGCAGGGGGGCAGCCCACAGGGTGAGTGTCTGAACGGGGGGCAGCTGCAGCTGCGTGGGGACGCAAAGTAGCCAAAATACCTGCAATTCAAACCCACTCTCTGGAGCCATGCAGAAAGGAGGGAAAAGTTTAAAAAAACAGAAGTCTGGTTAGTTCACATGAGTTCCTCAAAAAGGCACCTGGGTGCATCACCCACAGGACAGAAAGCATCTTGTCCATGTGTTCCCCTAGCTTCCCCAGTTCCCCATGCAGCCCAGACTAGTAGGCAGCAAGACAGAGAGTGGGCAGGCCAGCTGGATTTTAGGAAGAGCAGGGCTGGAAAGTGCAGTACTACAGGGTGGCAGTAACCTGTCTCATCTGTGCTCTCTGCCTCAGGCTTCCAGTGGTCGGGCTGCTCCGATAACATCGCCTACGGTGTGGCCTTCTCGCAGTCCTTCGTCGACATCCGCGAGAGGAGCAAAGGGGCCTCTTCCAACAGAGCGTTAATGAACCTCCACAACAACGAGGCAGGGAGAAAGGTAATGGCAAGGAGGAAACCTAGGCAGTTGGCATGGCTCTGCAGCATCCCAGCTGGGCTCTGCAGCCACAGCTTGAGCCATTTGGGCTTCTTTTAATCTCATACCCACCCAGCAGTGTTTTCTGCACAGCCCTCCCAGGCCCCATCCGTTGCACCCTCCCTGCTGTGTCCATCCTGTGCTGACCATCCCCTCTTGTTCCTTGTGTCTGTTCCTCCAGGCAATCCTGAACAACATGAGGGTGGAATGTAAGTGTCACGGTGTGTCAGGCTCGTGCGAGTTCAAGACGTGCTGGAAAGCCATGCCCCCCTTCCGCAAAGTGGGCAACGTCCTGAAGGAGAAATTTGACGGTGCCACAGAGGTTGAACAGAGCGAGATTGGATCCACCAAAGTGCTGGTGCCCAAAAACTCCCAGTTCAAGCCACACACAGATGAGGACCTCGTCTACTTAGACTCCAGTCCCGACTTCTGTGACCACGACCTCAAGAATGGGGTCCTGGGCACCAGTGGGCGGCAGTGCAACAAGACCTCCAAGGCCATCGATGGCTGCGAGCTGATGTGCTGTGGCCGTGGCTTTCACACGGACGAAGTGGAGGTTGTGGAAAGGTGCAGCTGCAAATTCCACTGGTGCTGCTCTGTCAAGTGCAAACCCTGCCATCGGGTGGTGGAGATCCACACGTGCCGGTGATGCACGGGGGAGAGCACCCACCTGTACCCTCTTTAACTGACCCTGCTTCTCCCTTGCCCCACAGCCAGGACTGAGGAAGTGACCCAGATGCTGCAGGGAGAGCACAGCTCTTTACAGAGACAGAACCACAGAGAAAAACAGATTTTAAAGAAAAAAATATTTAAAGTTTTAAAAAACTGATCACTGTTGGGTTTTTTTTAATTTTGTTTTGTCTGCTTTGCTGTATTTCTTGCTGAAGCCAGAGCCCCTTGGTGTCCTGTGCCAGCAGACACGTTTGCTCTCTGGCTGGCTGGGGACCTCTGTGATGCCAGCTCCTGTCAGATGGGCTCCTGCTGCCTGTGGAGCACTGCAGACAAGAAGTGTTTAAGACAAGGGTAGTGCAGCATTTGAAATCTTCTATCACAGTTATTTTTGTTTGTTTAAGGCACGTGCTGAGCATCCTGGAGCACCACTGCCCTGGCTAAGCCTCAGGAAGGGAAGGAGCACAGCCAGCCTGTGCAGGCAGGCGCATGGTGACAAGGGTGGCACTGGCCTCCAAGAGTTAAGTTCCACGTGGAAGCCCAGCCAGGGTGATCAGTTTATGAGGGCAATGTGGGACACTTCTGCACCTCCTTGTTGTGGGATGCTTGAATCCTCCTGGGCAAAGGACGGATTTTGAAGCAGCTCCAGTGGCTGCTCTGCTTTACAGAAGCTCCTCAGTGGCTGCCTAGGCTGTTGGGGGACAAGATGGTCCCACCATGCTCCCTTTCCCCCATCTCTTCTCTAGTACCTGGTTCCACTGGAGACAGTGGAGGGCAGTGATACCTGCAATCCACTGACTCCTAACGGAGCTGGGAGCTGAGGGGAGAAAATCCAAATTGATTTCTTTTCCTCTGTCCCATAATTGCCCCCACCTTGCATGCATCCCAGAGCAGGTCTCCTCCTTCTCCTCCACGTGCCTGTTCTCCTCACTCAGGCACTTGGGGACAGTCACCATCCTGCTGAATGCTGAGAAAAGCAGGAGTATACAGTGGAACAATTGTTGGGGGTGGAGGAATGCTGGTGTTCTGGCGCTATCACTGTCTCACCCCTAGGAAGGCACGAGAGAAGGACTCAGCCAGAGGGATGCTGCCATGTGTGCCTGGTCACAGAGATTTAGTGCAGCAGGGCCCCAGCTGCCCTGTCCTGCTCCCTGGACACTGCCACGAGGATAAGGCACTGTCCTGCCCGCTCTGGCTTCCCTCTGCCTAGGACTGGGTTAGTGCAGAGTCCTTGCTGTCGGGCTGCAGTATGAAATACTTGGAAAACTAATAAGCAGAGGGGCACTGCAAGGGGAGGTGGAAAGTGAACCAATTCCTCTCTCCCTCACCCACTGGTCTATGAGTCAAGGAGTAAAAGGGAGGCAGAGAAAAACCTCAAAATGGCACCTTAAGCCAGCAGGCGCGAGTCAGCATTGCCGAGCCCTCCTGTGTAGGAGGGAGCTCCCGGCATGGTCCAGGAAAGCCCAGAGCTGTGGCCATCACCCTCCCAGCTGAAGGAGGGGGTTCCTGCAAAACCTGCAGTCTTGTTTTCCTTGCTTGAGAGGGGAAAGGTTGGGGGAATGCACAGACATATGTGAAATCCCATCTGTGCCATGGCAGTGATGGGCTGGAGGAGAGCCTGTGGTCGCTGGAAGATCTCCAGACACTGTCTGCTGACAACTGACTTGAAGCAGTGCAGGGCGAGGGAGGTTTGCATCAGGGCAACCCCCAGCACACCCCAGCTGCCTCCTTCCTGGCTGCTCGTCCAATAAACCTCCAGAAAAATGTGGCAGGTGATGGGGAGGGACACCCTAGGCAGGCCCTGAGGTAGGGCACCGTGTGTTGATCCATTTCAGTGCAAACAAGAGATCTCCTCACTAGGGCAGGGTTTGCCTCTCTCAGTTGGCTCAGTTGGCCAAGGGTGCAGCATTAAATCCCCGGGGGGGAATCTAAGCTTTGCCTCCCCTGGTTCCATCTCTTCAGCCCCCCAAGGCTGCAAATCCTCAAATACCTTAGAGACTGTTCTTCCTCTTCCCAGCTCATGCAGAGGAGGTCACAGACCTCAGGCCATTGGCCAAGTCTTCTGCTCCTTGTCCATCTAGGATGAGGGCCAAAGCTGAACAAGACAATCCAAATCAGCACGGAGATAATCTCTGCACATGGGATTTTTTTCAAGCTGCAATGAAAGCTAAGCCGTGCAAATGCCACCCAGGGATAGTTTGGCTCTGCAGCACTCTGGCTCTTCTCATAGCTGTAAATTTCAACACCAGAGTGGGGGTTAGAAATGCGTTTTCATATTTACTTTGTCTATTAAATAATGAGTTTGTGCTGAACAAGCCATGGGGTTTTCCTGTCCTGAAATCATCTCCACTGGGCTGTGTAAAACCATAACGTGTTGCAAACCCCTCGTGGTTGCTGGTCTCCTCCCAGGAGTCCTTAGCTGGTAAGAGAGGTGCCTGCACGGTGCCTCTGGACAATGCAAAGGGAACACTAAAGCTCTCTTTGTCCCTCCTCCAGTCTCTCCTCAGGAGATGCTGGTGTTTGGAGCACAGGCTGCATCCCTGCTCTCCCATCGGTGGAAGCACAGCTTGCTTCTGCCTTAACCACTTGACACACCACTGGCTTAAGAGGCAACTTATTTTAGATTTCAGTAAGTCTGTGACTTCCTCCTGTGGAGAGGGCATCAATGTCCATCTGCTTAGAACAGTGCTGCCCTGCCCTGCCCACAGCCAAGGAGCCACAGCCACCTTGTGTGCTGCTGGAAGCATCCTGCCAGGGGGCTTGATGTGCATTTGAGCTGGGAGGGGGCAAGAACTGCCCAGAGATGCCAAGTCAGGGACCTGCTGCCTTTTACCTCCATCCCTGTGCTGCGGTTTGCCTGATTTGGAGGGGATGCAGTGCCAGATACCCAGGTATGCTCCAAGCTGCACACAGCCAGTGCATTTTGCTTCTCCCTTTTCCTTCCCCCAAGCCAGGAGCATTAGCTGCATCCTTTTCACACTTTCCTACAGTGTGGAGCTTCTTGCTTCAGCAGGGGTTGCTGCTGGGTCCAGCTGTACATTCTACCTTGTCTCTTTTCTTTACCCGTAGCTCTCCATTTGTGTGCTCTCAAAGCTCACCTTTCCATAGGCCCATGGTAAAACCAATGTCTTCTCTCCCTTCAGCCTCTGTGGTGGCAGGGGTTGAGGGGTATTTTGTTAAGTTTAACTTGTTGCAGAAAGAGGATGGTAGGATGGGATAAAATGATGCCTGAGCCTCCCAAAAATCCTTACTTCCAACAGCTCCTCTCTTCCCCTGGTGGATCCCACTCCTCCAGCACTTCTTTTCCCCACTCCAGCTTTAGCCTCAGGTGAGGAACTGTCTCCAGTGAAAAAAAAGGTGCCTTGCTCTTCTGCTGAAACAAGGTATAGGGAGACACTGGCTTCTCTGTGAGCATAGACAGAGCAAGATATTTGTGCTTCCCTCTTCCAGTGCCCCCCACGTGCTCCGCCTGTCCCCTGCATCCCACATGCATCAGACCACATCACACTATGCCTTTCCCCACCACTGCATCCTGCCACATGCTGAGCCCCATTCCAGCCCCACAGGCCCAGCACTAGGTCCTCATCCTCAGCCCCCCAACACCTTCTCCTTAGTAAGCTCATCCCTCCGGGCAGATAGTGATGGGAGACATCTCCACCCAGCTCTTCCCCTCATAAACCTTCCTGGATATCCCACTGCCAACTTGAGACCATCATGGCAAAAATAGGGCATCACCTCCAAGTCCTCTCTGCCCTGCTCCTGTAAGTAAATCCATTATTTTTTTCCCCGTTCCCCAAACTCCCAACTTTACCACCATGTTCTGCTTCTTCTGTTTTCTTCACCTTTTCTACTGGAAAATCCACCCGTATGTCAGGTCCCTTCAGCCTCAGCTATTTCAAGCTCTGGGCTTCACATTTCCCAACTCTCCATCCCAGATCCAAGCATGGCATGGCCAAGCACACGGGCAGAGCTGGTACTTCTCTCCAGCTGTTCTGACCACATCACCCTCATGCCCTTTACTGGCCATGGACTCCCAGCTATCACTCCCAACTATCTCATTCTCCCTCCCTGGGCATATTCAGCCTCACCCACTGCTCCTTGCAAAGCAATTAAATCACCACGGGTGACATTAATGATGCTGACGGAATATAAGTTAGCACTCACATCCTTTCCCTCCCTCACACCATCAGTGAACATTGCAGCAAATCCCTTTGCATATTCCTTCAGCAGTAAGCACAGTAATTCTCCTGTATCTCCTTCTCTCCCTTTATCCACATGAGTTTACCAGCTTGCTGTAGGGAAGCAAGGTGATGGAGACAGCAGGAAAGAGGAGTCTAGGACCACCAAAGAGATACTTCAAGGACAGAATGGTGTCTCACTGCGTGGGCAGGTGAAGAAGAGGATAAGTCCTCCTTAGAGCTGCCACAGCACAGTAACTGGGAATGATGGGCCTCACGTCAGTCAGAGAACCCACGCTGGGGTGACCATCACTTCCACCTGCACTTGCTGAAGATGTCAGTGGTGCCTTGGCCGTGCAGAGTGTCCTTCAGCAGCACAAGGCTGCAGCACAAGGCCATGCTGAAGGATGGACATCCGGCAGAGCAGAGCCTTTGACAGCAGCATGATACCGTGACTGCAGGAGGGCACCCAGCCAGCGCTCCTCGGAGAGGCCTCCCGACCCTGACTGCCAAAATCCTGCTTTAAGCACAAGAAAATAAATTGTGCAACCTGCCTTGGACTGAATTGTAACACTTAGTGCGGGTGGAGGGGAGAAAGGGGCAGGAGCTGGGCTGAGGATCAGGCCCTGCATCACAGCTTTTAGGCTGGACCACAGCCTAAAACACCTGGTTTACACCTGGTTAACACCTGGTGCTTGAGCAGCTGCTGCACAAGGCTCTGCCATTCTCATCCCTCACAGGTATGCCCAGGGTGTTTCTGCAGCCACCAAGCTCCTACTCAGGGACCCAGAGATGCAGCCACATGCAAGCCCCATCCTTGTGCCTGTGCTCAGTCCTCAGGAGCTATGATCTCTCCAGACCCAGCAACACATTCCCTCTCCCATCCCAGATCAGACCGTCAGCATTTCCTCAAGTGCATGTGCAAGGAGTGTTGCCTGGGTGAGCTCCATACCACTGTGGATCCCCAAACAGCTGTGGCAGTGCCTCAACACAAGATGTTTGGTCCAAAGCAGCTAAATGATCCACCAGGATTCTCTCCTTCCAGCTCTTCATCACCACAAGTGAAAGCACAAATTGCAAGCCTTAATTAGAATCATCTGCTCAGCAGTGCAAAAAAATAACCCACCCCAAACCCCTCAGTTGAGCCTACTTGTCCCTCTCAGCTCTGGTCTAGCTGTTGCATGATCATGGCTTTGCTCCTGTAATTTACATGGGCAGATAGTGATGGGATCATGGGAAACAATTTTAAACTAAAAGAGGAGAGATTTAGATTGGATGTTAGGAAAAAATTCTTTACCTCGGAGGGTTGTGAGGCTATTACAGCAAGGCTTAATAAGAAGAGGTTGGAAAATGCAATGGCCTGTCTCTTCAGGTGTCTCAGCCTCCTGAGCTGGGGGTGGCCAAACTCAGTCCATGAGAAGCTCTCGCTGCCACCTCAAGCCCTTTCCAAAGGAAGACTATCAAGCAGGGTGGCAAAGCAGGCAACCAGCAGGTAGGTAATCTGTCTTCACTGGTGACTGTATTGTAGTATAGGAACTGAAACTCTGATGGCTCTCACCTCTCACCTGTCTTATCATCCCCAGGTGCCCACAGGTGATCTCACAGAGGTACATGAACTATGCACCTGCTGCTTGCTCACCAAGTCAGAGCTCAACGGACTGTGACTGCTTCCCTGCAGCATAATCTGAGAAGCCATCAGCTTCTCCAGCTCCCATCCTTTGGTCTGCAAGATCATTTTAACTACCTGCATGCACATCATTGTTTTGCTGGTTCAGAAACAAGAGATGCACAACCCCACCACATGTCAAGGAACTGTCAGAAAAATTGCTGTGGCCAGGGAAAGGATGTAGGAACCAGAAGTGCTGCTGCATCTTCCCTCATATCTACAGCTTCCACCAAATACACCCAGGAGAGCAGCACATGACAGCATCAAATTTATAGGCTCAAAGTCTCCACTTTTCTGAAAAAGAGGAAGATGGTGTATAGAAATTTACCAGAAAATAGCTCTTGAACCCAAGAATTAGGACTTTCAAAAGGGAGTTTTCAGGCTGCTTCTGAAAAAAGACAGCCCAGGGGTCCTGTTGTACTGCAGAATTGCTTGTTGAGCTACTGCCCAGGGAGGAAGCTGTGCAAAAAATTAAACGTAGAAGGGTTGTAGAGGCCTTCAAACTTGGCTGTGAAACAAGATGTCCAAGAATGACCACAGAAATATAGAATATGCTCAGAGCAGTGCAGAGGGTCAAGGCACTGTGGTTACTATGTAGCTTAATTTGAAGAGTGAAAAAACATGGAATTCTGGGGGGAAAAAAAAGGAACATCGGTATTCATGTGGCATCTCAGAATTACCAGGGGTAGCAGACCTTGCACAGACAAGCTCCATGAGGCCAATACAAAGTGATGGTCTGCCTGCAGCCACTTTCAAGGACACCATGAAGATCACAGAATCACAGTGTGGTTTGGGCTGGAAGGGCCCTTAAAGCTCACCTCATTCCACCCCCTTCCACAAGAGCAGGTTGCTCCAAGCCCTGTCCAACCTGGCCTTGAACATTTCCAGGGATGGGGCAGCCACAGCTTCCCTGGACAACCACTGCAGAATGATGACTCTCAAGGGGTTGGGGACCACAAGGGATGAGTGGGACTGACCAGACCCCCAGGATGCTGTGAAGAAAAGTGAACTTTGAGATGACCATGGGGGAAGGCAGAACAACGAAAGTGAAGATGCAGCAGTAGAAGCCCTGCAGATAGCTCATCTGGGACCTGGCCTGGGGTGAGTACTCTGCTACCTGGCCAGCTGAAAAATAGGCAACTATTTAATTTCCATCAGGAAACCCAGCATATTTGGGGGGGAACTCAGAGCTGAGTTAGATGCAAATTAAATCGGTCCTTTGTGACTTTTTTTCTCAGTAAAGTCACTTTGTCATCTCGATTTTCAATGTGACACAGCTAGGAAATGTCAGGCTGATAAGAAATGCCACTGGGATTATGGTGACCTTGGAGCCCCCACACTGGGGTGCCTGCAGGTTCAGGAAGTCAAGGCATCAATTACACATTGCCCTTAGACTTCTTCCTTTACCTTCTCTTGGTTAGAGAAGGGTGGTGTCTATCATTGTACCTGCAAACCCCACAAAGGTGGGGACACAGTCCTGGTCCCCTTGGTGAGTGCCAAAGGCACAGAAACCATGATAAGAGAAGGCATTCATGGAATGGGAAAGCATCTTCCAACAGCATGGCTGTGAGAGAGCTGCCAGCCAAGGGCTTTGTCAGATGAAGGTGCTGGAGGCAACAACATACCATTTAGGGGAGCAGAGGTCAGGATGAAGCTGTGGCTGAGGAGGCAAACAGATTTCAGAGCTGTCCCAGCAGAAGACTCTGGGCAGAGGCAATGGTGGAGCTGTTGCCACTTCCCCAAGCACTCTCTCAGTTTCTCAGCCAGCATGAGCTGGAAATGTCCCAGAACCAAGCAAACAGCCCAGGAGAAGCTGATCTTTGGGCTAGTGGGGATGGTGCCTGGAGAGCAGGTGAAGACAAGGTTGTAGAAGCCAATTAAGAGTGAGGGCAGTGGGATACATCTATTTGAAATCTTCCTGCATGGCTCTGCCACAGTTTAAGAGCAGCCTTTTGGAAGTGCCCAAGCTCTTCTAGCAGAGCAGTTTCCCAGCTGCATCCCATGCATCTTCCCGTGGTGCCAAGACCCATTCGCCCACGTGCTGCCCCATGAAGAAAACCTCCTAGTGCTGTGGAGGCAAGAGCAGAAGCAGCTGGTTGGGCAGATGGAGAGCAGTTGTTCCATCCCTGCTGAAGAAGTGTTCAGCCCACTGGAGATTTGGGGGGAACCCAATTCTACCATGGGGCTGAGCACTCACAGCACACTGAGGAGAAAGGGAAGGATGCAGCACTCAGTCAGGAACAGCACTGGGTGTTCCACAGGTCATCTGAGCACAAGGGCCATTCAGGGGCATTCTGAGCACAGTAACAGACTCTGCACATGATCTTCCAGCCAAACCCAGCTCAGGAGGGTCTGTTCTGCACCCTGACACAGCAGAGGCCCTGAGCTTAACTCTGAAAGCATAATAAAAATCCCCTCTAATAGACAAATTCACAGTGGTCCTAATGATACCAACCCCTTTTATTTCCTTTGCAGTAACCAATGGGAAACCTCCTCAAGCTGCTTTTGCCCCATCCTATTTCTGTCTCCATCTCTCATTTCCTTCTATCCAATATTACCTTCCAAATTCCTACTCTGATCCTTGGATAATTCAAACATATTGCATTGCTTTTCAAACTGTGTTATTTTATCCTTTTCACCTGCCACTTTTCTTTTAGATAAACACTCGTAACTCCCAACACATCACTTTAACTCTTTGACTGTCACTGGAAATTGAACCAGCTGAGACTTTCACAGGGGAAATTCTTTCTTCTCCTTTTCTTCTCTGTTTTGTGTGTTAAGCCAAGCAAAATCTCACCTGCATTAACACTGTCTTCAGATCATTTTACTTAAGCTCTGCCTAATAGTTTTACCAATTTCTGGCCCTATTGTATTTGTCAAGGCCTCTCTTGTTGTGTAAAGCTGTTTTAATCACAGCTCCTTGTTGAGACCTACTTATTTCTTGCCCCAAGCATCACCTCTCAGCATGTGAAGGCCCTGAGCTATGCACAGGATACGAGATTCAGATACATGCCCACCCCAGCATATCTCACACCAGTTTCCCATCCCAGTGTAATGAGCATGGACAGCACCATGAGCAGGAGCTGAGCAAAACACTCCCAAATGAGGAGCATTTTCCTGATGCTCCTCCCATACCACTGCCATCACCCAAAGTCCAGGCCTGCCTCATCCTCACTGTTGGATCTGAGCTCAAAGCTGCTCCAGCATCACATCTTGCATATCAGCAGAGTCCAGGTGAGCCAGAAACAAGCCTTGGTGGAGCTGGAGAACAACAAACACAGCAAGCAAAGGGGAAAAGTTGCAAGCTACAGTTCCCCTACAAACAAACTTCAGGAGCACTTCACTCCTCATCCTCACATCCATCTCCCAGGGATCCCTGTTCAGTACCTTGGGCTTAGTTGTGCCTGCACTCCTCAGGACCCAGATCCACCTCCTGTAAGCATGGGATCAGCTAAATCATCTCAAATCCTTCAAAACATCTAATCTACTCAGTCTTCCCAACCTTAATCTGTTTTGTTTCCCCTAACTTCCTTCAGGACATAGGATCAAAGGGGGTTTTTGGTGGAGTTTGCTAAAGCAGGGTTTTGCTTTTGCCTGCAAAACATCCTGCTGGATATCCTACTTTGGCCAAGTGCTCCTCACTGCTGGGCCACCGCAGCCAGCAGCCTGGTCCTCTGCCTCCCATGCACCACTACTGCGTCCTCAGTTTGGATGCCATCCCAGTCCAAGGGGCTACAGAAACATGTCATGTATAAGGCAGGTGGGGTGTGTGGAGAGAAGTGACTTGAGCCCAACTTTTCTGTTCCCATGAGAAGACATCTCCTGATATCTATCAGTGGATGCTGTCGCCTTCTTCTAGGGCCACCTTCACCAATCTTTGGTCACCATTTTGAGGAAAAAGGCCACAGCATGGAGGTCTTGGGAGGTCCCACACTAACCATGGGCCTCCTGGCCTGAGTGCTCTGCCATGAAGCCCACATATTGCATCTCCTTCTCACCAGCACCACTCCAAACCAGATCTCAGGAGCTAACAGTGGGAGCAGATGGACTACAGCTCTGCCGTGAGGGATGGCTGTTTGGAAACAGCTCACAAATCAGGGGGGATCCCACAGCCTCTGAAAACTGCTGCTGGCTGCTTTGCCATGAGCCTCAAAAGGCTGCCGGGAGGTGCCTGGGTTAACAGGGCTGCTCCACTGAGATCCTCCGGGGTCACAGCCAATCTGTGTCGCAATGCCTCTCTGAGTCATCTGTTTCCTTCCAGTCAACGAAAATGGCCTCAAAGTTTGTACAGATGGTGCTTAATCTCCGTTTGGACAATAGGTGTTTGGGCTTTTAAAGGACAAGAACTGAAGGAAAGCAGAGGCAGGGACAGAAGGGTGGGAGAGGGCACAGGCAGGACGACAGGATGCGGGCCAGCGGAGCAGCAAGCCAGGCAGGGCTAAGCATCCAGCAGGGATGAAGCCACAGGACAGGCATCCTGGTTTAGCCCACAGAGACTCAAAGCAATAGTCAGTGCTAAATCTCAGAGGCATGAGGACCAAGGGACCATGTCCACCCGACACCCGAGTCTGTCTGGGGTTTTCAGTCCTTGACCCGGCACGAGCCCTCTCCCTGCACATTGCCCTGGGGTCAACATGCCTTGGGTCAACAGCATGGTCATGGCTGCATGAAAGATGGTGGCAGGGTTGGTGGCCTCTTCCCAAGGCCAGGATAGCACCTGGTGGCACCTCCTCTTGCCCTAGATCCCACCCAGCTCTAAAGGACATCCCCTCCCACCAGGATGGACAGCTGATGCTACAGGAAACAGTGGTGAAGCTGAGCTGCTCAAAGGGGAATGATGGTGTGTCCAGCAAAGGTAAAATGCTCAGCAGCCTGCAACCAGCACCCAGGGTTTGGTGCTAGCATGCTTGGAGGTCCCAGAAACACTCAGTACAACAAACAGGGTGGTGCTTTCAAGGCTTCTGCACTCCTGCTTGCCCTCAGCTGGGCTCATATCAAGGTGAGTGAACTGTACCATCACCCCAGCACTGAAGCTATGGTAGGGACCAGGTACAGTGGAAGGACAGGAATGGAGGGGGTCAGCTCATGCTTGAGCAAGGGAGAAGCCTTTCTGTGGGGCAGAATCCTCCATTCCCACCACTTGTCCCTCCCAGCCACCATTCCCACCAGTCAGAGCACTGTGGGACTTACAAACAAGCATAAGAGCAAACCTGGGTGAGCCAATGCAAGAAAAACCAGCACGGGGATTTGGGGCTGGGAAAGCCTCTTGCCCACCAGTTCTCCCTCTCCATCCTAGAACAGATGATGTGCGGCAGGGAAGGGGGTTGTTCTCTCTCCACCAGAAACAGAGCACCCCCTACGCCTCCCCAGCCATGTTTGCTGTCCCTATCATGCATCTGTTTGACACATCCCCACACTTCAGAAGCAATTAGCAGCTGAATTGAATGAATTCCCAGCACGGTGGGTCCAACACAAACAGCACAGGCTGGCCCATGCCCCACACCTCCGTGCATTTTGGAGGGCCGAGGTGTCCCTGCCAAGAGCAACAAAAATAACCCACTGCTTCTCCAGGTTAAGAAGCAGCCCTGGAGGGCTGGAGTGCAATGGCTGAGGCTGAACTCTGCCGCCGGCTCCTATGCCAACAGAAAAGCAGCCTCTGTTACCTGGTGGGTCAGGAGGGAGGCAAGTACAAGGGTCCGTGTATGCAGTGCCTGTCCCAGGGGCCTGGGGAAGAGGCGTGAGGGCGGGGGCCAGGCAGCAAGGGAACCCCAAGCCAGGGCACAGGGGTGTTTCATGGAGAAGGTACTTGCAAACGGCACCTGCAGGGTGTTTATCAGCCCAGCCAAGGCTCCAGCAGCTGAAATAACAACTTGGGGAAAGGGGGAAAACGCTGCTGGGCCCCCTTGCCCCAGCCCTTGGCTAGGCACTGCTGGGATGCAGGCCGGCAGGTCCCCACAAGGATCAACTCATCCCCTCTGGAGCCAGGGATGTTCCTGGGCTTGGTGACAGTCCCTGGCAGGGTTTTGGGACTCAGCCAAGGCCTCCTGCTCATGTTAGAATCACTCGATGCAGCAGTGCAAGCAGGGTGGACAGGCTTTTCTGAGGCGTATCACAGTTTTGGATGAAACAGGTTAAAAACAGGCCCCTCCTCTCCACGGACATCATGTGACAATGAAGGGACCCAGGCTGCTCTCCAGGAGACTGACAGCTGAGGACAGGAGGTTCAATGGCAGCAAACCCTGCCCCTTGGCATGCCAGGGGGCATCAGGCCAGCTCTGCTTGGAGCCATTTGGCACCAGGCACCGCGCAGCTGCTGCCAGGCCAAGATGCCACTTGTGCATCCCCAGCAGGTCAGAGCTGCCTGTCTTGTGCAAGCGTGCTGAGACGGCCGCACGGTAGGAGCCAGCAGACACCAGAGCTGGCACACCAGGAGACGTGTTGGGAGCAGTGTGGGAGAGACACTGGTGAGGTTATGGTGATGCTGAGAACTGTGTCTTGCCTGGGATCAGCAGGTACTGGGGATCCCAGATGGCATCAGAGAAGCTGTGATCCCAGTGTGTCAGCTCCTCCTCACCTCTCACTGTACTGGAGCTGTACTTATCCCACCCAGGACACGGCCAGGATCATGCTGCAGTCATCTCCTGGAGGAGAGATGAGAGCTATGGCACCAAGGAGTGTCTGCAAATTCACATTTCCCATGTATGGCCAGGGACAAACCTCTCCTTCTGTGGGGTCCCCTTCAAGTATACTTGGACAAGCAGGGGCTTGCTGCCCATCCTCCCCAGCCAGCTTCATGACTGAGTAGTGGAGTAACCACAACCTGCTGAAGAGCTGGGTTCAGACAGCCCCTCTGGACACAGGTGCTGTCTGCCAGGGTCACAGTGCACATACAAGCCCTTGGCCCACAGACACTCGGTTCTCTGCCATGAGCAGGGGTCTGTCCAGCCGCTGTTGCAGCGCATGGCCAGGGATTCACCCCAGCGGAGCAGTGCCTGGCTCAGGACACATTTCCACCCAAGCTGTAAAATCACAGCCGCTGCCCCAAGGGGGTAATGGAGAGGTCCCAGGGTCAAGCTGTTAAGCTCCTGTCTGTGTGGAGCCTTAAGCTGTCCTGTGATCCTGGCCAGGTATCCTCATGCTGGAGCACCTGCTGGCATTCAGCAAACTATGCCTCAAGGCAAGCATCCCAAGGACTGGGGGCTGCCAGCACTAGGAGGGCTCCAAGGCTGCCAGCAGGCACAAGGCAGCCCCTTTACCACCTCTGCCCAGCCCTTGGGCACATGGGGCAGGAGCAGCAGGCTGAGCAAGCAGCACCCTCAGCTCACAGTGTGCTGTGAGAAGTTTTAAACACCACAACAGCAAATTGCACCTTCTGCAGAGCTGGAGCTCCCCATGCGAACTTGGTTATCTTTACAACCAAAGCTGCAATCTTCCTGGGAATTCAATCAGGTCTGTTAGACCAGGACTATTGTTTTCAAACCTAAATTGCTGTAGGTCACAGGAGGGGAGAGGAGGCAGAGATCCATGATCATCCATTGTCTGGGTGGGTTTGTTAGAAACAGTTTGACAGATTAACCCATGTCGGAGCCAGGCTGAAGCCAAGGCAGGATGAAACTAGAGGGGAGCAGAGTAAGGGGAAGACAGTTGAACAAGGGGAGGTCGAGAAATCAAACTGGAGAGGCAGAGCCCGCACCATGCAGTGGGCAGGGACCCCAGGAAGGACTGGCTTTAAACTGAAAGATAGTAAGTTTAGATTAGACATTAGGAAGAAATTCTGCCCCATGAGGGTGGTGAGGCCCTGGCACAGGTTGCCCATAGAAGCTGTGGCTGCCCCGGCCCTGGAAATGCTCAGTGGCAGGTTGAACAGGGCTTGGAGCAACCTGGGATAGTGGAAGGTGTCCCTGTATGACCCTTACACCCCAGGTTCACCAGGGCTAAAGACAACAGGGGACAGCACTGAAGGGATATCTACAGAGACAGGGTGTCTCAGCAGCATTCTACCCACCCTGGACCACAGAATATCCTAAGCAGGAAGGTACCCACAAGGATCATCAAGTTCAGCCCCTGGGTCTGCACAGACACCCCAACAATGCCACCCTCTCCCTGAGAGCATTGTCCAAACACCCCTGGAGCTCTGGCAGCCTTGGGGCCGTGCCCATTCCCTGGGGAGCCTGGGCAGTGCCCCACCACGCTCTGGGGGAAGAACCTTTTCCTAACATCCAGCCTTCACCTCCCCTGACAGAGCTTCATGCCATTCCCTTGGGACCAGTCACTGGTCACCAGAGAGCAGAGATCAGCACCTGCCCCTCCACTGCCCCCTATGAAGAAGCTGTGGACTGCAATAAGGTCTTGGATCGGGGTACCCGACGGGGACTGTGCCCATAAAGCACTTCATGGGGACACAGCATCAGGGCAAACAGTTGCTGAGGTTGTGCTTGCTCAGCAAGCCAGGAAGACTCAGGGAAACCCAAACTGCTCAGCACAGTCAGTGGCACAAACTACCCCACTAAACCCCCAAGCCTCTCTCCTCTTCCTCCTGGTCCTCTGTAAACCAGGGCTGGGTTCATCTGGAGGAATTCAAAACCAACAGCAGCAGCAAGGGGAGCACAGCTGGATGTGGCTCAATGCTGCAGCCCCGGCACAGCTGTAAACAGCTCAGCAGTTTGTGTACGCCCCGGTATTGATGTTGTACAAAGGAGCTGGAAATGTAAATGATTGCACTGGACCCACAGCCGGTGGCTGCTGGTGCAGACGGCCCCAGCAAAAAGAAATCCAACTCCTCCAGCCTCCTCCTTGGCACTGGAGCCAGGGACGCGGCTGGCCAGGAACGAGCAAAGCCTTTACATGTTTGCCATCTAGTGGGCTGGGGACAACCTGACATGGGCTGTCCTGAGACAGCCAGGACTCACCTCTGTCCTGGGGCACGGCAGCATCCCCACTCAGCCCCCTGGTGCTCTGCAGTGCAGGCAACACAGCGAGGTGGACCAGCACCTTGCAAAGCATCCTGCGGATGAGAGCCCAGCTCTGGGAGAACATGGCTGGGGACAACACCCATCAGGGCAAGGGGGCTGTGCTTATGTGGTGAGAGCCCAAAAATCCACCCCAGGCAGCTGAGGTGGTGCCATCACAGCCAACACGACAAGCTGGGTGGGAGTGTGGATCTGCTGGAGGGCAGGAAGGCTCTGCAGAGGGATCAGGACAGGCTGGATTGATGGGCCAAGGCCAACTGCACATGGTTCGGCAAGGCCAAGTGCCGGCTCCTGAACTTGGGTCAAACCCAGGCAGTGCTCCAGGCATGTGGAAAAGTCTGGAAAGCTGCTGGGCAGAAAAGGACCTGGGGGTGCCGTACATGAGCCAGTGTGTGCCCAGGTGGGCAAGAGGCCAGTGGCAAAGCAGGACCAGGCAGTGACTGTCCCCTGTGCCGGGCACTGGTGAGGCCCCACCTCAAAGCCTGGGCTCAGCCCTGGGCTCCTCATGACAGGAAACCCTGAGGGGCCGGAGCCTGTCCTGAGAGGGGAACAGCTGGGGAAGGGTCTGGGGCACCAGGGGCGGCTGAGGGAGCTGGGGGGCCTCAGCCTGGAGAAAAGGGGCTCCGGGGTGATGCAGTCACCCTGCACACAACAGGAAAATGGAAAACTACCAACCCAAATGCTGGATTTGATCCCAGGTAAAGCCCCATGACCAGAGGAGGGGACCCCATGATGAGGTTGGCGACATGGGGCCCAGTGGCACACGTGCTGAGCAGCAGTGAGAAATTCCAGATTATTTCCTACAGCCAACTCCATCTCTGCCTGTTCTCCCACTGCACAAAAGTGACAAATTCCCATGTTATCCAAGCACATCCCGTATCAGTGATCAGTATGTCAAACAAGGAGAGATACTGTGCAAAACATTTTCAAATTTATTTTAAGCAGGCTTTAGCTATCAGCCAGTACTTTTTGGTTGGCCCTCAACTGCCATAGAAGACTTATTTTTCTTCATTTTTCCCTTTTTCTTCTTATTAATTCAAAGGAAATAAAAAAAGGCCTGCAGCCTCACAGCATCCCTGGAGCTTGAGTACCACCACCAGAATCTGTGCAGAAGCCCAGATTTATCTGCCCAAGGCAAAACACACAGCCAGCCAGCCTCACTAGTGCTTGATGGGCTCATTTCTTCATCCTCAAACCCAAAAAACACCCCAACCCTGCAAATACCATGCCTCCAGCAATACCTACCTGGTTTTACTGCCAGAGCCCCCGCTCCTGGTGCGGAATACGAGCTGGGAAATACAGCTTCACAGAAAAGGCTTTTTCCTGGTGCTTCAGAGGCAGATCCCTGGAAAGCTGTAGTTGCTGCTGTGCATTTCTGTGAGCTGGGCTGAATGGAGGCAACACAGGACAAGACTGTCCCACCACAGCAAACCCCGACACTGAGTGAAGGGTCCCATGTCACACCAGTTGTGCTCACAAATCTCTGATTCCCTCTATAGGAGCCACTGAGCTCCAGTTTCTGTCACACAGAGATCCTGGAAAGCTGAGCAGACCTCATCTTCCACCAGGATCCAACCCCAGACACAGTCATGGCTCAATCAACGCTCGTTATCTCACCCTTTGCTGGCACACTCGAGCTCTGAAGTAGGGCTAAATGACTCCAGGAATCTGGAAAAGCTGTGGCTGCTCCACCCCTGGAAGTGTTCAAGGTCAGGTTGGACAGGAGAAACCTGGTCTAGTGGAAGGTATTCCTGTCCATGGCAATGGATTGCAACTAAATTACCTTTAAGGTTTCTTCAAACCCAAGCAATTTTAGGATTCTGTGATCTGCCATAACAATCCCCTTGGTCTCTGAGTATCCCCTGCCATCAGCAGTGACTTCAGCAGCACTGTCACCACCAGGAATGAAGCCAGGGGTATTGTGCTCCAGAGTGGGCTGCCAATGTCTCTTAAAACCATACACTGGATAAAAGCAGAGAACAACCACGCAGCCCCACCACAGCTCCCTTGCCCCATCCCCCTGCTCTCCTGCCTCTGCCTGCTCGGCTTTCCAGAAAGCAGATTGGCTTCTCCTCTGCAGCTGCACCACTCAGACATGGCCAGATCTCAGAGCTCACCAGGCTCACAGGAACTAAACCTCTTGGCTGCCAGGATGATGCCTCAGCAGTTTCTAAAAGTGGTGCCCAATTCAGACTCTCCCCAAGAGAAGGGAAGAAGCTGGAGCAGATTTCCAGGACAAGCCTTTCCCGTGCTGTAAGCTCCCACATGCATCCAAGCATCTTCCCTGGACTCAGCACAGTCCTGCACCCCGCAGCACATGCAGGCTGGAAGGAGCTGGCTGCACTGCCAGGCCATGGCTGAGGGGACTGAAAGACTCCTTGAGGACCAAAGCAGTCACTTACCTTGCCTGGAACACATCAGGTCTCAACTCCTGCGAGCTCCCAATCATTTGGTATCTGTGGGTTTGACCCCACCAGCATCAGCTGCATTTAAAGGGAATTGCTTCTCACCCTTTGCTGACCCTGGGATATAAGGAAGGTCCACAGCCCAGAATGGCACGGGCAGGTGACAGATAGCAATAAACTCAGAAACCATTGGGGAGGAGCCCATCCCGCTGTGAGTTCTGGGAAGTGTGCAGCACTGTGCCAGCATCTCCACTTCCCCATGGATACCCAACTGTGAAAGGTAGGAGGGAGGAGATTTGGGAAACACATGATCCAAGCCAGGACTAGCTGCAGATCAGGAGCACAGGGCTTTCTGAAGGTTCCCACCTGATGGGAAAAGGAGCACCATCAAAACAGCAGAGAATTATGAAGGAGGGGGCAAGATACCCATGGGCTTCACTGCTGCCACAGCATCTGGCAAGGGAACCTCTGCTCCAATCTGATCCTCCCAAAACATTCAAGAAGGGCCAAGAAGTGTGTTTCTCCTGGGGTAAGCTCCCTCCAGCTGTAAACTATGTGATTGGAAGTATAGGGAGGTCGTCACAGCTAGGTGTGGGGCAGCAGCCTAGACCCAAGTCCTATAACAAATTCAAGGAAGAGGTACGCAGCATTCCCACTTCTGACACCCCTACCCTTCCAGAGCTGGGGGTTGGATAAAGTAACCAACCTTCCCCCTCTGTGGAAAGAAATCCTCTCTCCTCCCCACGCAATTACAGGTAGACTTTGGTGAGCACCATCACCCCAAAATAAGAGATTGCTGATGTACCCACACACTGAACACTGGTAGCTCATCAGTGTCCTGCACTTGTGCAGAAGCCACTTTTATCCAGAACAGAGAAGAGCTGGACTATCCAGCAGCAACATTTCCTGGGATGTCAGTGCAGTTCCAGCCAATGGTCCTGTGCTTGGGTACAGCTCACCTGCTGCAGCTGCTCCCAGGGAAACGACCACCCACCAGACCCTTGGCACACAGGTCTGGGGTCACCCAGCAGGAGCCAGCACACAACCCTACACAGTTTGTGTCCAGCTCTGGATAGGGTTTCCAGGGACTGTACAGACAGGACCAGTACATCCCTCGTACCATGGGGTTTAGGTTTCTCCCTCACACACTGAAAACATCACTCACACAAGCACTTCAGGCTGAGCTGCAGCATGAAGAGGCACAGGGGGGTGAGCAGATGCACACACACTTCCCATGTGTGCAGGCAGTCACCCCAGGCTGCCCTACACCACCCTCAGCAGGGTCCTGATTTCTTCAAAACCAAAGAAAAACTGGAAATTCAAAAGTAACAGAAGTATTCTCACACATGCATCAAGTCTAAAGGTCAGAAACTCGGCACATATCTAGTTTCATTTTACGTAGTTTATTCCAGCACAAATACTGATGGCAAGAGATTAAAGGTGATGCACCTGTGCTTCAGAGCTCAAGCCCATTTCTCACCAGAGCCCATGAAGCCTGCTGTAGAGACCACAGTCTGCATTTTCCTGCTTCAGAACTCCACCCCCTCACCTTGGAACGTGAGGCCACCTCCCATGCAGGAACCAACCTGTGTGACCCTTACAGTCAATTCGTTTGGCACCTCATCAGGCTTTGTTAGCAGCACCACGAGCCAGGCACCGCTGCAGGTCACCCAGGAGGCCCGGAGGACGGGTGGAGTCCAGCCCACCATGTCCCACCCTGCGGGCTCCTGCTCCAAGGGTCGCTCAGCTCCGGAAGGTCCCGCTGGCAGCAGAGGTTCTCACGAGCATGTGACGTCAGGAACACGGGCCAAATTCCAATCTCAAGCCTTCTGCAGCAAACCACCAGAGGGCAGCTGGAAACGCACCACGGCCAGGCACACACACGGTGAATATTCCATTGCTGAGCATCGCCCTTGCCCAGGTACTGCTCCACAGGAACTGAAAAGACACCCCAGCGCACACACTGCCCACCAGGGGCCAGGAGCTGCCCCCATCCATACCCCAGGGAAGCCTTCTGCCTACAGCCAAGAAGTGCCAGGGACCTGACAGCACACAGTGCACAGGCTCCGTGTCCAGCTGGTCCTTAGCTCTCATGGCTCACGTTGGCGATTCAAGCCAAAAACCTCCCTGGCACAAGGAAAAGAGTTTACTAACTTCCAGGGACCACTGCATGAGGAGGTGATCAGATAAATATACCTCCTTGGTTACTATGACCCTCTGCCAAAGCTGAGCAGTAGGCAGAGGGTAGCAACATTAGGATGGGTCTAAAAAAATACACAATCTATACCCAAGAGAACCCACAAAATCAGACAGGAGACCTGATGCAGATCAGGATTTCTCTTGCCCCTCATCCAAGCGCCTCTATCTCTGCTACAATCAATTTATTTTGCATTGAGGCTTTTTTCCTAAGCCCATGATAAGCTGTATTTTCATCTCACCTCACTGTAGTGAGGAATTGGTCGGTCAGCACCAGCTTCTAAAGGAACAGGAGCGAGGAGCCCTTAACTTGCCGGTGTGTTTATGGCAGGGCAGCAGGATCTCCAGCTAAGATAACCTTGTTGTTAAGCTCCAGCCTCCGCCAATGCTGCCAGCTTCTTGCGCAATCCCGGACAAGTCATTTAGGGCAAAAGTTCACAGAGAACTCCAGCCAACTCCCAGATCACTGCTGCTTTTTTCCCAGGCTCAATTTCAGGAACTGATTCAGCCCATGAAAGGGACAGATCGCCAATGGGACCAAGCTGACAAAACTAGCAGAAATTCACCAGCGCATTTCACTAGCTAGAACTTGTTTATTCATAGTTTAATCAGTTCATGATTATTCTTTGCAGTTTTTGAAGCAGTAATTTCTTCTTTCATGCTTGATCTTCTTAAAGAGGAGCAACAGTGAGGAATGTTTTTCAGAGGAAGCAGAGTGCGGGCAGCCAGGGGGGACAAAGCAAAACACCTTCCAAGCACAGCACCCCAGAAGAACCCCATGGAAAAGAGCCAGACAGGGAGAGAGAGAGCCTGGTTCACATAAGATAAGGCAGCAGGAAGGCTGGGTCAGGTCAGTGCTGACAAGGCTCTTGCAAGTACCACTCAGAGTCTGGTCTTAAAGGAGGCAGCTGCTGCCATCTGCAAATCGAGAACTACATGGTGGCCAAGCACCAGAGGACACTGCTGTCTCTTGGGAACATGACAGAATCATTGGTCTGTTTGAGCTCTGTGCAGCAGAGGCAGCAGGAGCAGATCCACCAAGCAAAACCAACCCAACAGCAACACGGAGATTTTGGGGGCCCTTCAAACTCCCTCCAGTCAGGCCCCAACGACCCAAATTCCATTCTCTACTGGAGGGCAATACCCACTTACATTTCACCTAGTACAAATCCCACTAGTACACTCCAAAACCACTCTGGGATTGAAATAGAGCACATAAAGGGCAGAAAACTCAGGAGATTTGTACAGCAATCCAATATAACACTAAAGCAGCTGCATAGCTGCATTCTGTCAAATCTCCTTTTTGGGAACCCCCTAGGACAGGAAGGGCAGACACACATAATCCAGGCGGAGACAGTGAAGCACAAAGGGAACCATCACAGGTCAGATGAACTAATACACTCCTTGGAAAGCCCTTCAAGACCACAGCAGCAGCTAACTGGGGGTGTATGACAGTTTGTGTAATGCCACGAAACCAACTGCTCAGAAGCCTGGGTAACTCGGTTGTGTTGAGGAAGATCCCATTGCTCCTGAAAGCTCTTCTCTCAGAAGAAGAGGATCTACTAAATGTGCCCATCTCTCCTTATTTGATAGCCTCCCCATATAAAATATGGACCATAAAAAATATTAGGACCATACTTCACTATGTATAATGCCCAGCACTGACAGCAAGATCCAGCACACTGCTGGGAAGGAGAGGGAGGAGAGGAGTGAAGAACATAGCTGAGCAAAGGAGCTGCCTTCTGGGAAAGCTGCAGAGCTCAGCCTGTCTCACTGATCTCCCAAACACTTCAGTAAAGATGACCCTCACTGCATCTGATGTTCAACAGTACCATTTCTTCCATGGCATAACAGTTTCCCATTGCACAGTCTCCCACAGGGAAACAGGCAAGGGAGAGCAAGAAAAGGCTCATGACTCCAACGTGATAGCAGAGCACAGGAAAGCTTGAAGAGAAAAGACAGCCACCAGTTTAACACAATCTTAGCACCAGTCTGCATTACAGCAGCCATGCAGAGTCCATGCCTGCACCAGAAGGTACAGAAACAGCAGGATTAGCTGAATCAGCTTATATACAGAGGAAAATTTCCACATACCAACTAAATCAGCAAAGGAGGGACTGAGCTTAGGGTATGCTTAAAATTCTCTTCTGCTCAGAAAAGCAACTGCTGCCCTGAAGCACTCTTCCCACCAGTAATCAATCCTGGAGTCCAGTGTCTTGGTCCCCTACAAGATGCAGGGCTTTTTTCCACATTAATTACTTCCCTATTTAGTCCTTGACTGCCGTATGTCAACTCCACTGACAACAGCACAGTGGGAAAACAAACTGATTCATGCTGTTTGTCACCACAGCACACAGGAGTTTACCTGATACAGCTGTAGTGGTCACACTGCGGGTGTGCTCCCCCACCTACTCTCTAACCCTCTGTACTAGATCTGCTCTCCTACCTCCTCCCTTGCACTCCTTTTGGTATCAGCTTGACCCTGAAAAACAGGGTCCACTAGTTCATCAGGAAAGTTTTGTGCAAGATGTCACATTTCCATGCAATTCCTGAATGTAATCGTCTCCCTGTACAGCTTAATGGAGCTGAAGTGAAAGACATGTGGGAACAAAGCCTGGACGGGGAAGAGATGATCCCTGCTTCAGAGACAACAACCAGCTGATGAAGTGCCACTTAGTTTGAGTAGCCAACAGAAGCAAGAACTCTGCTCACTACCTCATTAATATTAGGAACTAGAGGTTCACAATGAGAGCCAATCAAAACCCTCAAATCACAAACCTAATCCTTGTGCAGGAAGAACTAGCTGTTTAGTAAGAGTTACATGAATAACCCAGAGATTTTAATAAGAAATTGCAGTGTCCCAGCCAATAAAACATAGGCTCTTCAGCCTCCATGCAGCCCTCAGTCCTCAGAATAAGTTTGATGTGATTCTCAGGCATCTTCCCATGGGAGATGTCTGGCCCTTTACAAGGGATCCTACTGGCACATGTAAGGCCAAGTTTGATGGGGCTTGGAGCTACTTGGTCGAGTGGAGGGTGTCCCTGCCCATGGCAGGGGGTAGGTGGAACAAGATGGGCTTTCAGGTCCCTTCCTACCCAAACCAGTCTCAGATTCCGGGATTTTATGCAGCCAGTCCGAACTTCGTGTTTTATTTGTGCTCATGAGCTGCTGCAGGTACCTCAGTAGCCCTCACAGGTGAGGGGACAACAGCCCTGAGCCACAAGTACATGTGCAGAGGCAAATCCCTGTCAGTGACGTGAGGAAATCCCAGCTCACAGCACAGACTGCCTTGCCATACCAGGATCAAAAGAGTGCCACATATTTCCACCGGCCTCCAAGCTCTGTGCTCTCAAACCCACAAGCTCAAAGTGGCAGTTCCAAAAGGGGAAGCAAGTGGTGGTTTTGCCTGCTTTTTTTTGCCAGCTTTTCATGCTTTCAGACAGGAAGACAGTCACCACAGAGCTCATTCAAGAACCTGGCAAGACAGAGCACATCTCATACACCTGGCCTCAGACAAACCTCTCTACCACACTCCAGCAAAAACCAGGCATAGCGTGAAACAGCTAGAGAGCTGTTTGAGTTTGTTCAACCAGTCGTGGGCCTGGGACAGCTATGTCCCAGCAGATCCAGGGAGCTATCAGACTTCTGCAAAGCTAATGCAACACTAAGAGGAAGGAAACAGCACTGCTCCTTGAAAAGTATGTTTTTCCATCATCTAGTGCCTCCTAGATTCCCTCCAGAGCCAAGTTTAACCTAGTGGCCCTGATTTAACAGAACAGACTTTATGGCTTAGCCGAAAGTGATGCCTTGAGGACTGGCACAGATCACTGCCATGAAGATGTATGCAGAGGGACCACTTAAAGACATATCCAAAACAGAAAAGGATTGACAGGGTAACTCTGAAGAAGTCATAAAGAGTTCTCCCTCCACTCCAAGGGCAGTTTCCTTCAGGCAATCCCTTGGTCTTGCTGCTGTCTTTAGACGTACGAATTAGGATTAGCTGTCACAAGGTGCAGAAGCTGTAGGAACAGCATCAACATGCACCAGTAGAACCTTCTCCAGGAAGCCCAGAGTTCCAGCCAAACCTCCTCACAGAAGGCAGCAATTAAAACTGAACTGCAAAGTTGAACAGTAGCACTAATCACTATGAAAAGTGAAAAACCACACATTTTACACTAAGATTTGCGATTAGGGTATCCAAAAATCAGCTTCTTAAAAAGAAAAGTGAAGCTCTTTCTAATGTGTTTTAATAAATGCAAGTTATTATCAACAGCGTAAGACTTCACTATTCTTCTGGAGCATGAACTTTATCATGGTATGGAAAAGTGTGTGCAGTTCTGGGGTAGGTATGATGTCATTTGACCCTTTAGGCTTTCTGCTATCCGGCCATGAGCAGGGAACAACAGGAAACTTCTTGACAGGAGAGGTGTAGGAGCCCAGCAAGCCCCAAAAGCCAGCTTTTACTATTTGGGAGCATGCACACTGAGTATTTCTTTCATTAAAAACTACCAAACGCTCTCTTCATAGGGGTCTGACAGCGAAGACGTTGCATGAAAGATTAGAGCAGTTTTGACAGGACTGAGGCCAGAAGCAGACTGACAAGGATTAAACATTAAAGAAAGACCCGAGGTAGCTCGCAAGGAGGAGAGTGGGGCTCACAACGGATAAAAGCCATATTTACAAGTCCTTCACACTTAGGAGAAAAAGGAAATAACTACCCTCAGGCAGGCTTGTGAAGATACTTTATGTTTAATACATTTGAAAAGAATGCATATACAAAGAACTTAGACATGAAAAAGCATTGGTTCAACACTAATGAGTCTACAAGAAATTGAAATTTTGGAAGATGGAGGAGATTCCCTAAGTCTTAAAAAAATTTGAATTTGCAAACCAAAATATATTTTTGGTAAAATCCTTACGATACTGCAGTTGGTCTATGTAGAGACCCTGCACGTGACCCTCAGGGGTTGGAGCCCCTCTTAAAGGTTCAAGGTTACTCACGAGCAAAATGCAGAAAAAGGGGTTCCCTCAACTGGTCCTGATATGGTGCCACATCAAACACCAGAAGCCCCTCCCTGCACTTCCTTTCAACTGACACAGGTCTGCCTTCCCTCCCCTCCCTGAAGGATGCCAAGCCATCCAGCAAGAGATGCACCATCAGAGCCAGCTCCAAAACCCATTGTAGCATATCACAGGTCCCTTCAGGGTGTCCAAGCAGCAGTGTACGTGCTGGTCATTGTAAGCGTTTCTCTAATCATTAAAGATTGGCAGAAGGTAGATTCGTTAAAAGCCAACTGACCCAGCTAGGCATGTTTCCAAAGGCGTGGTTATTTCTTCAACATGAGCCAAAAGCTTATGATGGCAAAGATTAAGGAAGAGACTGGCAAGTTAGTTTCAAGTCTGATGGTGCATCCAGAGAAAAATCATTCTCCTGTTCCTAAGGCTTCGTAACTTAGAGGATGGGATATAAATTTATGACCCGCACAGTTAAAAAAGCCAGGGGAAAAAGATACAAGGCAACTTCAAGGAAGATGTGTTTTCTACAATCCTTCTTAGAGGAGCACCAGCTTGGGACATTTTACTTTCCTGACTAAAGTCTGCTCATACCCAGGCTGCTGGCTGGCTGCAGAACAGCCCTACAAGGTCTACCAACCAGAACCAAGTTTTGCCACACTGGCGTAAGGGGCAAGGCTTCAGTAAAACAGCCTAAAATTAGTCTGTTACAGAAAAAGTCATTGAGCATGCCTTGATGTTAAACAAAAAAAAAAATTAGAAACAATAAACAAAATAAAAAACTAGTAACAATCAGTGTTTTCTGATAATACATAATTACTCAAAATTAACTAGTTTAACTGAATTGAGGGGGCACTGGGGAATAAACACTAACATTCTCATCTCACACAGGGATCGTGTGGGGGAGATAGGAGTGCAGGGCATTTGTCATTATTGCAAAAACAAACTTTTAAAATTTGTATCTTTAGTTTGATTTTAACATTGCTTTTAGTATGACATCAAACACCAGCTTTGCAGAAAGGGCTGTGGAGGGACGTTCATAGCAGCACACACCTGCGGGTCTTCTTCGGCTCCGGGGGCTCCAGGGCAGCCAATATCGCCTCGTCAAATACATTCTTTAGGCCTTTCTGAAAAGGGGCAAAGAGAGAAAGGGGCAGTCTCATTTTTGAGTTTTCATACAAACAAAACCCCAGAAAGCCCAGTGGCAGCCACGCCCCTCTAAGGACAGAGGGAGATTTGCCATCCCCAAAGCCTGCCTGCCCAGCAAGGCTCCGTACCACTGCTGTCAGCAGCTCCCCAGCACAGCATCTCATCTTCAGAGTAAGAAAATAATCCTCTGAGAGCAGACCAGTGTACTTCACAAGAAGCAAAACACACGCACCAAAGTAATTTCCTTAAGGCAATTTTTATGATTAACTGGCTACTCACACATTTCACACGCTACTGACAAAGTAGAAAGTGCTGTATTCAGATGGAAGAGCTCAACCTGGAGCACACCTGGGACAACACACACCCGTGTGTCAGTGGAGGAGAGACAAGGCAAGCATGCAATGATAACCTGCTCCAGTACATGTTCTGGTGGGGCATCCAGCCCCGAGCACTCCAGGGTTAGGAGCAGCCAGGCAGAGCCCAGAAGCTGCCATGGTAGCAGAGAAGTCAAGCTGGGAGGGGTACAGAGGGGTACCACACACTCTGTTAAGGATTAAACTGGAGCCAGGATGTGCAACTTGAATAAAGCTTCATCAGTCATTTATACAAACAACTGCAATTTTTAATTTCAAAATTTAAAGACAAGCTACAATTGATGTTTTTTCCTTAAAACAATAAAAATCAGAAGCACGATAGTAAGCAGCAGCTTTACATCTTACAGTAACAGGCTTTAAGGATCTATTATTGAAATGAAGAGCTCTACCATGTTAGTGAAAGCAAGAATTTTAACAGTTCATAAAGCAGTAGCAAGTACATCAATATTTCCTTCCCCCCAAGGACTGACAGATACTCCACTATAGCACAGACAGCCAAAGCAACAGCAACAGAAAACATCTCACTGCACACAGGAGAACCAGAAAACCCTTCACGTTACAGCATCATTTGCAGATCACCAGTTCAGGTACTTTTGTCATGCAAATACAGTTAAGAGTCACAAGTAGAAATTAAAAACACTCGCACTGTTTCTTCCAGTTGGATTCAGGAAGATCAAACATCATCTGTTACTTTTTTGATCGTTCTTTAGATAATAATGTAACCAAATCCTTTCCCCCAACAGCCTGAATTATAAAGCTAGCCACACCTGGCAACCCAAGCAGCAGGGAGTTAAGCGAGTCCAGTTCACGTTCCACAGTCACAATGTTTTACTAAAGATCTCAAGTACTGTTTTCAGTCCAAGAGCTAATACAGAGGTTGCTCTAAGATGGCAAGCAGGCACAACAGCTTTCAATCAAGGTGGTTTGATTCATTTTTAACCAGGTTTCTACTGTAGTGGGACAGAGGAAGCAGCAGCAAGAGGGGAAGAAGAAAGTTTAGAATATACAGCACTTCCTTTTGGGCTGAGTTTCCGGAGGCTCGAGGGCAGCTAGGATAGCCTCATCAAACACATTCTTCAGACCTCTCTACAAGACAGAGGGGAGGAGAAAAAACAGCAGCCAGGTTAGAGGATTAGAGAAAAACAAGCAGATACAAAGAGCATTCAGGAGCAGGCTGAATTCACAGAGGCAGTAAACAGATTTACTTTGCAAAAAAACAAAGTAGATCCCAGGAGGAAATCTCATTTAGATGACCCAGAAGTCAATGACAGACAGACAGAACATGTGACAGGCCCAGTCGGACAAAATCAACACTCACAAGGGCAGAGGCACAAACACAGCAAGAACATGGGGGTGGAGGCCACACAAAGGGTGATGGTTTCCACTTCCCGGCTGTACGTACACTGAGGGAGTTTACAGGGGAATAAATCAAGCAGACAGCAGCTTGTCCCACCACAGAGATCCAAAAGGTCAGTTAAACCTTTTGTCATCACCCACTGTGGATAAGTGAGCACCTCGGATGCACAGACTGCTGCTCCCAACTCCCCACGTGGCAGCTGGTCCAGAGCAAAGGCTCCAAACAATTCCTCTCCTTTGTGAATTCAGCCCCTGAATAACTGAAGGTGTCCAAATGGCTGGGAACACACAGTCTAGGATGGAAGCAGGACCTCCCTGGTAAGCCATCATCACTGGCAGTCACTAACTCTCAGTCTTTAGAAGCGATGCAATACCTTACCAGCGCTACTTTGACACGGGGAGCCAGCATGGAAATGGTGCATTTCAGTTATTCAGTTTAGTTTCCAAAGCAAGTGTAACCACAGAAAGACAGGAACAGCGTTAGGAGTGGAACAACTAGGATCCAACACCAGACAAGCAACCACAGAGCTGCAGGACTCTGCAGGGGTTACACCGGAGCACGGAGTATGCGCTGCGTTTGCTGCGAGCACAACAGGAACAGTGCAGGGTGTTACCACTCCCACCCAACTCTGCCAAGTTACACACCACACCAGAAGTGAAACCTGGCTCAGTTTAGGCTAACTGGACTCGCCTAAATCTACTGTCATGAGTGCACCCTTCAAAAATTCAGGAGAACTGCTTTATGACAGCTAAAGGCAAACAGAAAAGCTTCAATCACATCCTGTAAACAACTGCAGTCTGTGCAAAATTTAGACTTTCTCTTGTAAGATCATTCAAATGTAACTGGTTTCTCCCTTACAGGTTATACTGGATATACCCCTTTTAGAAGGTCTTTTATCTTGTCTACTGAAGCACATACATGGGAGACCTCTAAGGCAGTGCCACCTGGAAGCATTTAAGGCCATCACATTACATGCAAGATTATACTTGAACGAACAATATTTAAGGAAATTACAATGTACATTCTGTGCATTCTGTACATCCTCCCCAGCAATTTTTCTTTTTCTTTAAATGAGTTGCAACTCAGGCTCACAAAAGAGCTAAAAACTTCAGATAAATAATGCCTCTGAAGTCTAAGTACTAATTAGATTTCCTTTCTTTGTGAGAATAATGCTGTAGCATAAAATCAATTATGTACTGTAAGACAGATGAAGAACCCAGGCAGGGCAAGAGTCAAGAAAACAATTTTACTTAAATTCTCCTATTCAGGGATTTCTCTTTTGTTTTCCTATTGCCAAGGGGAAACTTGTTCAGGAGTGCAGAACTTGGGATTTGTTTTGAAGGACCTAGGAAAAAAAGGGAGGAGGATAAAAAGAAAAAAAAGGACTGGGACAAAACTGTTGTGAAAATGGACGAGGGTTAAAAGCCTGGATGACCAAGAGTAACAACATGAAGGGAAGCAACTGTGTTCAATGCCACAGGCACACAGGCCTGTTAAAATCATGACTTTTGTGTTACACCAGGAACAGGCTGAGATCAGGCTTCCTTTACTCCCTTTGTTTATGGACGACTTAAGGTACTTTATAAATCTGTGTCAAAACTGTCAACCCACCATCAGGAGGGAAAAGAAACCAAATTCAGCATTCTCTCTGGTGTTAGGTACTAGGAGTGGGCTTCAGAAAATCCGCTCAGACACTTGCACCCAAGAGTAACAGAAGTAACAATCACTGTCGCTGCAATCTGTCAGTCACCCTTTCCTAACAGCAAAGCCTCATCTACTCGTCACAGTGGCACTGGGCCCTATTTTGTAGGGAAAGGTTGGAGACAGACACTGAAAATGCCTTCATCACAAAAAGCGATTCCACAACCTGAGGAAAGGGGGAGAGAACTGGCTCTCCAACTGAGCAGTCATCCAGACTTGGGGAGAAGATACTCTGTCTTTACAGAAAAAACTCAGAAACAGCCTCTCATGACTCACATAGTACAAAAATTAATAATGCCAGCTCTATGATTATATGATTATTTGCTACTGGGGTGCCAAAGTCATTCGTAAATTAGTTGTGAAGAAAAAAATCACCCTGGACTGCTGAGGTGAACTGCACAGACAGCATCCAAGGCAAAGAGAATGAATACCCAGCTGAGTCTCACTTCAGCTGAAATCACCTACTATAGCACTGCCTTGCAGGTAGGAAAACAACCCTCCTGGCCAGGGAAGCAGCTGGCTTCTGTGTTCAGGAAGCTGCCAGTGGGATCACTGCAGGAGCTGCACACAACCCTTCACAGATCAGCTACACTGCTGTTCACCAGCTACTGATGACAGACCCAGGAAAAAAGTGGTTTGTGTGTCAACAACAAATGAAGAGAGAAGAATGGAGCAGATGCAAACCGACGAGGTGAGAAGGCTTCTGAACCCTCCTCCCAGGTCACTCCTGACTCCTAAAATCATCAGTGGGTATACAAGCACTAATGCTCTGGAAGAAAATCAGGCTGAGCTTCCAAGTGCATAAAGTTGTTCACTGCAACAGACAGATTAGGCTATCTGGAAAGAGAAAGAACAGATAAACACTGACAATTTTTCTCATATCGACTTTTGCTCTGGTAATTCTAAGTGATTCCATGCAATTTGAGCAGACTAAACAAGGCAAGTCCAAAGCTACAGAGGAAAGGGTCCCAGTGAGCAATACAGGACAAAGGCCCTGGCAGGTATTTACCCAGCTAGCAGGTTCTACAGCCTAGGTAGCAGCAGCATTCAGACTGTGTCAGACACCATCTAAAACAGTATTTTGGGGCTGCAAAGATCCAAGAAAATTACAGCTCAAGCATAAATAACCCTCAGCTTGCCTGTGGGCAGTTAGGAAGCACAGCCAAGACCACCTTCTGATCAGGGATTACCAGGATGGACAGCAGCATGCCTCACCACACCACCTCCAGTGCCAGTGTCCTGCACAACTCCAGCAAAGCCACTTCCTTCACAGGAAACACCCAGGCGAATCTTTGTTACAAAAAAAGCCTCGGGATTTTAAATGGTCAACATGCTGCAGTCTGGGCAAAAGGGGCAAGGTAAGTAGAACTTCAGGCTTTGTGAAAGTTGGCAATAAAGTTTTGTGCTCAAGGAGATGAATGCACAACATAACTGGAAAGAGTGAGGGGCTTGATACTGTGCAGCCCTGGTTCCACACACATCAGGGAGGAACAAATTCTTTACAGACCAGCATTAAGGAAGTTGTTAAAAGAGCTGCAGTCAATTCTGCAAGAGTAGGAACCTAGGATTAAGTTCCCAGAGCATCCAAAGTCAAGGCAACAGGCCAGCTAGCCAGAAAACGGCTCCCACTCTAGCATTCCTAACTGAAAGGGAAAAGATAATTGCGTTTCTTGCTCTCAAATCAGCTACTTTACTTGGCTTTACACTCACATTCACAAGTTATAAACATGATGTGAGAACTGTCTTAAGAACTATTTAACAGTTATTTCTGTTTCAGCAGAGGTGCCACCTGAACGAAGGACACAGGAAACGCTCACCACCAGCTGCACAGGAACAGAAGGCAACTCAGCTATGAAGGTTTCCGGTCTTACAAGTACCAGCATTAACTTTTATGAGAGGCTTTTTTTTTTCCCTTTGCCTGCTCGCTTCAGTAGTGAGGTGCACTCTGTATCTCAACCCAATTACTGTCTGTAATGTACCTTCTAAGTTTTCAACAGTTATTTTTCTCCAGCACAGAAGCAAAAACAGTAAGCATATCCTCCTCCATCACCCCTCTACACTAGCCTTAATCCACACAGGCTGATTTTCTTTGTACCCCTGCCAACTCCCTGTGCCTCAGAACAACATGACAAAGAGAAAGCTACTGTGTAAATAGCATAAACAGAGCTTATACCCTTTCACATCCACATTGAGCTGTTTTTCCCTGTAACTGAAAAAAGTATGGAATATAAGCACGCAAAAATGGTCAAAGACCAACCCTTACCTGCGTAAGTGCAGAGCATTCCACGTATTTTACAGCCTTCAGGTCTCGGGCCAGCTTTTCAGCAGTCTCTGGAGTTATGGGCTTCTGCTTGTTCTTGGCAAGTTTCTCAATTGTTGAGGGATCATCTCTTAAATCAATCTGGGTCCCAACAAGCAGAAAAGGGGTCTTTGGACAGTGGTGAGTAATTTCAGGTACCCACTAAAGACAGAAAAGACACAGCATTTGTTATTAACCACCTAAGACAACTCTTGACATACTTCAGCAGCTCCCTTTTCAGGCAGAGTTCAACCAACCTTTTCTTTCACATTTTCAAATGAAGAAGGAGAGACCACTGAAAAACAGACCAGAAATACATCTGTCTGTGGATAGCTGAGGGGTCGTAATCTATCATAGTCTTCCTGACCTAGAGAGGAGGAAATTAAAACTGTATTAGATCCAGACAACAAAATCCTGCCGTTTACAGGGAGTCAGAATGCACATTTCATCACAGTAACATTGTGATGAAATCCTAACTCTTAAGCAAAGAGCCAAGCATACAGTGAACTCAAACATTTCAAAAATCTAGGTTTCAAATCCAGAATTCATTCAGTTGCTATGTAACAGTGAGCTGCTGAAAGTCACAGGAAAGCTGGGAAATTTCCAATATATTTTGAGATCAAACACCCTCAGGCTGCAGAACGCTCTACTCAATTATAAAGGAAAGTTGCAGAACACGGATCCAGTTATAGATGAGGTCCTCTGCACCTAGTCCATTCATTACAAATATGCCCTCAAATTTCATTACCCTGCAAAAAAACCCCTGCTCTTTGCAGGGGAGAAGAAAAATAGTTTTGTTCACAAGAATGTTCTGACTGACGCCGTGAGCACTCAGTGAAGCGTCTCCAGGCATGAAGAGGAGAATGTTGCTGGTACACATGACTGTGACCAGGCCACCCAGCAGTATTCCCCTAAGACCTCACCTAAGTCCCAGCATGGGCTGTGTTTTGGAAGAAGCCAGCCTCTTCCCTCTGAGTCCCTATGGGCAGGCAGTCTCTGGTAAGGCACCATTAGCACTGATCCACCAGCCTGACTCTGTCCAAGCTCATTCTTCAACCTCCTCCTGCCCAATTCAGCAGCACTGCTTCTAGAAAGCAAATTTGGCACTGAAGCTGCTGCACATACTGGCAACCAAATCTGAAACATTTGGTTAAAAAGTCTCAGATTCCAACTAATGCTGTCTCATTCATCATACAGGACAAAGACCTACAAGATCTTGAAGGAGCCAACACAACACCTCGGACACCTCAATGGAGAAGACCTACAGTTTGCAGACAGAAATCCAGACAGCCTATTTCAGCTACTGTGCTTGGCTGGACACAGAGGAGTAAGCACTGACTAGAATCATAGTCTCAGAATGGTTTCGGGGGGGAAAGAACCTCAAAGCTCATCTCATTCTACTCCCTGGCACGGGAACGGACACCTTCCACCAGATCAGGTTGCTCCAAGCCCTGTCCAACCTGGCCTTGGACACTTCCAGGGATCCAGGGGCAGCCACAGCTTTTCTGGGCAACCAGCCAGGGCCTCACCACCCTCACAGGGAAGAATTTCTTCCTAATCTAACCTAAATCTAAAATATCTTGTGGCAATTAACAGAATACTCCAAAAAGTCTGTCTTCCAAGTACAAGCTCAAAACACAGACCTGGGTTTTAATCTGAGAACTAGCAATAGTCCATCCATTGCTAAATTTTTTTCACCTGTGCCAGCTGCTATTTAGCAAAAAGCAGGCAACCATTAAGAACAAATACTTTCCCCTCAGCAGTCCAGCTCTGGAAAGAAAGCCTTTACATTCACAAGTGCACAGAGTCACCCACATGCACTCAAGTCATTTGATAACTTCTCAGAATTACAAGCTGGATCACTGCTCATGTTGATAGTACATGAGTGTGCATAACTACACACACAACACCTGTCAGAGGTCTGAACCCTCAGCAGGGAAACAGGCAGAGAAGGACCCAACACAGCTTTTACCCACACAGGGACCGTGCAATGCTACAACTGCTGCAGGAGCCCACACAACATGTGTCAGGAAGGAGTCTCTCTTCTCCACCTAACTCCTTATTCATGAATTAGGGAGCTTACAATACCGGGAACACAAACCCCATTCGGGAGGAGAACATGGAGAGCTAAGTGAAGCCATGCTGAAGAAAACATTCAGTACAGACAGCTCAGGGTACAGCTGCACTGCCAGCTGCAGGTTGAGCTCTGGGTGTCCAGGAGCCCCAGGTGAGCAGGCACTGACCCTTTGCACAAAAAAGGGCCCAGGGACCTGTGGCACCACCAGCTGATGGACATTCAGAGATACAGCAGGAGCCAAGCACTCAGCTGGAAGCCCCCAGACTTTCAAGCACATGCTGTGAAGGATACAAAAGCCCACGGTTTGCTTTGTTCGGGGTCTGTTCCCAGAGGCATTAGCTCAAGCTGTTATTTCGGTTTTGCACCACGACTAAATCTTAAGGATCTGGACATCTGAGACATCTATGGGAAACCTGGGGCCGAGGCAGTGAGGAAACCTTGTCTGATTGTGAAGTGTGGTGCACACTGAGAGCCAAGCGAGGCCCCGCTGGGTCGCCGGAGCTGCTGCCACAAACAGGCTTCAGTCCCAGCTCAGGTGGTGAAGTGTGACTGCCAGAGTGGCTCCTGGATGGCCAAACAGGAAAGTTTCTTTAACAGCTACAGGGTTTAACTGAAAACCTAAGATTGTTTCATTAATCAAATTAGACACTAATGATGCATGTAAGAACACAGCTGGAAACAGTCAGACTAAATTATATCAGGACAGTTTTAGCTGAAAGTTTATGAACTAAGCTCTCTAGAAGGGCTCTTTTGAAGAAGAGTTTACAATACCAGTTGCTGCCACATCACTTCAGTATTATTATGCAGTAGGAACTGGGTATCCAGCAGCTGAACCAGTTTCTACCCTTTCTTGGTAACTTTTCACACAAGCAAAGCGAAGTTTAGCTGTTTAATCACTGCACATTTCTCCAGCCTGAAACTGAGACACAGCTTAAGAGGCCAGCAGATTTTTAATTTTTAAAAGCACACAGTGAGAGGGCTTATGAAATCCACACCCTGACTTCATCCACATTAAGGATGCAGAGACATACACACATTTAAGACATTCTATATTAGTCATTCTGTCTTGACAGAATCAAGAGAGATTTTCCCCTTCCATTAAAAAAAAAATCTCCACCAAAAAAACCCCAATTGTATGTCTTCATGTTCAACATCACCTCAGGTAAATCTTGGTCAGGTACAATGACATAAGCACTTGGTTTCTCACCTGCAGTATCAAAGAGGCCAAGGGTGTAAGGCTCTCCTCCAATCATCACTGTTACAGCATAATTATCGAAAACCTGGCAAGAAAAGGGATACATGTTTAGAGGGGACATGAATAGCCCATCTCTCAAACCATCATCCTACCCACCTTGCCAGAGCACCTCTGATTTGAACAAGAGACACCTCCACAGGAAAAAAAAAACCATCAGGCTTACACTGCTATTACCACTAATACCATTAACAGAACAATTCCATATGGAACAGGGATACTCCAGCTGTTTCCATGACATACTAAAGCAAAGGCATATGAGGTACACCACTGAATAACACATGGTAAAAACCACTGAGCAAAACACCTACAACGGTGTTTGCCCGTTACTGCAAGGAGGTTTCCCACGCTGCCACAGAAATCCCAAACTTCAACCTTAGTGTGACAGAGTCAACACATCCCCACAAGGACAGAACGGGTCATGTCAGCCCTGCCCTTCAAGGGCACACAGTGATGGGGCTGCATCTCACAGTACCCAAATCCTCTGAAGTCCATACTTCTGAATATCTAGGGAACTCTATAATAGGAATCCATCTTTTCAAAAGGGATTTATCCTCCATCTTTGAAGGAAGCAGTATCTGGTAAAAAAAAGACTGTGTCAAATTCAATCTAAGTGGAGAGTCTGGTGATGCCATAATAATTTTTGCTTTTTCATATATTCCTCTCATATCCCCCTTCATATACGCTTTTATGCAGCTTTTCTGTACCCTCAGTGCTTTTAACCCACATACTTGTAATTCCCTAAATTCGATAACTAGCTTAGACCCAAAGTTCTGTTAAGGCAAGAGACCAAACATCTTAGAAACTTCGTAATTAGGGGGTCAGCAAGCCCCAGACCCAAAGTCTTCTCCAGAACATATTCTGTAAACTAAGATAGATCTATGCAGAGGGGGGGGGTCACTCCTTACGAGGGGGCTCCTCCTGAGCCTCCCATTGGAAAATCTATAATAAATATGCTAATATGTAAAGTCTATAATTGTATCAGCAAACGATCGTGGGGGGGCTTTTCTGTGTATTCTCCAGTGTGCATTTTCCAACGTGCATTCCAGGGGGGTTCAGGGGGGGCATTCTTGCGGAGTGCTCCTGCCTGGATCTAAGGATCCTTAATAAACTCTGAGGTAAAATCCCTTTTTCCCCTCTAACCGTGTTTGGCTTTTAATTCTAAGCCCAGGATAAGGCATCACTGGCTCCAGATACCAAGTTCTGTTGCCTCTGCAGCAGCACCTGGCACAACAGCACTGTCCTCCAGGACAGACTCGTTGCACAGACCAAAGCCAGCACTATCCAGTGTTTCACCCAGTAACTGGTTTACAGTACAACTGAGCACAGGGCCCTACCCAAAAGCTCACCTCCAACACCCAGCCCCTCAGCAGCGCATTGTCTGAGGTCAGCACCCTTCATTCCAATAACCATGCTGTCTTCAGAAACACAAAAGACAGTATTGCAGAAACTACCTTTGGCAAAAGATCCTTCCCATTGCAAAAAAGCCAAAACCCACCACCTGTCCCTGCAAGTTGCTGCATGGTCACTTGGGGCCAGTCAGGATCTCCAAATGATGACAGGGAAGTTCTGCTTCCTCACAGAACTGCAGACTGAGCAGTTCTCACAGCTGAAGTAAACCCCAACAGGAAAGAGGCCAAGAGCCACCTCAAAGGCTTTTCATGGAAGCGAGCAGGGAGGGATGTGGAAAATAAGTAGTCACATGCATCTGTTGTTAATATAGTAAGAGCTTAGGTCCTTGGAAAAAAACCACCAAAATTTGAGGTAAGAGCAGTGAGACTGCACTTCAAAGCTGTACTTCCCAGCACACCTTGAACACACTTCACTAGCTTTTTAGCAGGTTTTCCACATTCCTGCTAGCAGAGATTTACAGTCAGTACTACTGCGTGCAGGACAGCAGACAAACTTGAAGGCTTTCAAAACATACATTTTAAGATTATAACATTTTTCAACTTAACCACATCCCTTAAGGGATAAGTTTAGAAACACTCACTGCTGAACTCACTGACCAATTTCATTTTGCCTTGACTATAAAGAATAGCTTAAATAGGACAAGCAGCCTTCCACAGGTTCAGCACAGGATGCGACTGCCCTACAAGCATCACATCAGGATACTTGACACCACTGAAAAACTTAAGAATGGCGAAACAGTTTCAAATGCCACTTCTCTACCAATCCATAACAGAGCCCAGGAGAGAGGCTGATCCCAGGTCTCTCTGCCTACAGAACAACCCACAAGTTCCCAACAGTGGCCTCTGCATTTCCCCTGAACACTATGAAGTTTGGGAGTCCTTTCATCTTTAGCTCCTGATCTACAGCTAAAGACAAACATTTTTATTTTGTGGAACTCTGTCCTACACAGGACAAACCTCATATTTGGCAAGTTGAAAAATTTTGGATAGCATACAAAGCCAATACCTCAAAAAGATGTGATGATGTTTGCTGCAACTTCTTTCCCACAAAGAGAGGACATTTTTTTCAAGTCCTACTCCAAAAGAGATATCAGGCAGAGCTACCTGGCATCTCAGAGGAGATACCTGGTCTTCTGAGTTACTTTGTAACACAGAGAATATTACCAACCCTTTCACTGGCATTCTCTGGGATGCATTTCCAGATCCAAATTTGTTTGGAATACCCAGGTAAACTCTTCCACTCGTATATTAGTAGAAGACGGCCTTTTCAGGTCCATAACAGAGAAAATTAGTAAAAAGTGCATCCAGCTGTCAAAGTCTCTTGCAGCAACCGCACTAAAAACTGACCCACCTCAGTGGCAGCACACTGATCTTGCATATGCAATATTAATCAGAAAAGCACTTTTCTAACAGGAAGACTGTGCACATGCCTCATAGGCAGCCAAACTGCTCTCAACTTGAACTTTAGATAAGTCAAGGGATTCAGTATTTCAGAAAACTGAGCCTGTGAAACTCAAAAAGGTTACTTCGATATAGTCAAGGACTACATATAAAACTGGCATACACTTGGAAGTACAAAAGAATGCAACTGCATTCAAACACATTCTTCATATTTAGCAGAAGTTGACCAGTCACTCTCCATAGCTCACTACACCTCTGGATCTTTCAGAGTTGCAAAAGAAAAATGAGCCTCAGAAAATGTTAATTGTAGTCACTGACTATTCCAGCAACATGAAACACTCCTTTCCCTAAAAACAAAGATGTAGCAGGAAGTGAGAGCACAACCAGCAGAGCAGGTGTTCCTACTGCTTGCTCTCCACTGCTCTGGACTGCTAATCTTTACTCACAGAATCCACCCACAAAGAGAATGCAGATTCTGCAAGGCAGTCAAGCAGCAAGACCTGACCAGATACAGGTGAACTGACCAGCATTACCAGGCGATATGGTAGGCAGCAGCGGGGCATCAGACTGACTGCTGCTTTTCCATGCTGTTATTAGTCAGTCTCCAAGAGGAAAGCAGGCTGTAAGAACACGTATTAGGGCATGCACGCCATCAAGGTGAGTTTGAAAGGGAACTCATGCCACCCTGCCCAATCATGCCCAAAGAACATGAGGCGTTCTCACACTTACCGTTGGTACGTATTCCGATGGGAATTTATTTGTTGTATACGAAATTAAGAGACAGGTTTTACCAACAGCACCATCACCCACTACTACACACTTGATCGTCTGCATAGCTGAAATCTACTAGAATATCAACTCCAAAGAGAACCTAGAAGAAAAAAGAAAGATACATAGTTAGATGTTTCCCATACTCACTAGATAGCCATACACATCACCTTTGACTGGAGCCCAAACCACTAACAGCACATCTGACACATGAAAACAAGACATTCCCAAATGAGCTGGTAGATCCCTTCTCTCCACCACATACACAAAGCTGCTCACATTCACAAGCAAAATAATTTTGGCCTAGTTATCTAGAGGTGGGAAAAAACATATTTGGGCTTTTCCAGACTTGGTTTTTAATGCATGGAAGCATCTAGGCTCAGAGGCACTGAAAGCCTGAAGTGTAAGCTCTGGTCCTGAGAGCTGCTCAGGAACACACCTGCCTCCCAGAGAGCTCTCTCTGGAGTGCATGAGACACACCAGCAGTGCCTTCAAATGAGTTTATGGTATAAAAATGAACATGTACAGACAGAAATAAGCATGATTAGTTGCTTCTTTCCCTGCCTTTTTTAAGACCTAAGCACTGTTTTACAATCTTCTGGTTAAAGTTGCCAGTTAACACACACCACTATCCCCACTGTGAAGTGTTAGCAGCACTGAGAGCTCAGCAGGGCATTCAGATCCCAAGGGAATGACTCTTCAGTAATCCAGATGCATCCAGCTACTCCAACATTGTCTCAGCAAAAACTTTAGTACGTGAACTAAATCAGTATGTGTCACCAATATCTCCTCCAAATGTTTGCTGGCTACCTCCAATGTTGCACAGCCGCCCCTCATTCATGTATAACTTTAATTAGAGAAGTACCAGGCCTCTGGTCATTCCCTCACACAGATGTGTGGAATCCTGACGCCAGCAAAATAGTGGCAAAGCTCTCACTGACTGTCAGCATCATAACATCCAAAGCACTTTTATTTACAACATCTTTGTAAAGTCCTGACGGGGGCCACGAGGTGTTCCAAGCAACAAATTTGCCATCATAGGAACAGCAAAGCTTTAGCCAAGCAAGGATGCTGCCATGGCTCTCAGGTCTGGGTAACTGCAGGTCAGTTACCCAGTTTAACTGCATTAAAAAACCCAAATCAATCCCTCCTGAACTATGCATTTGGTCACTTCCTGGGGTTTTCACTTCTTACAGCAATATGAATAAAGTCCAGTGCAAATCCAGATTTTTGAGGCTTTAGTCACAGACAGCAACATGGTTTGATATTGTATGTCACACTGTCATGCCTGCAAGGAAAGGAAATTACTAGGGACTCAAAAGAAAAATACCACCCCCAGCTCTTCTTCAGATACTGCAGGGATGCTCTAAGATTTCAACAAAGACAGCTACCTTCATAGTAAACATCCTCAAGGGTACCTAAGAACAGTACTTGTAGGGGAATACTAGTCACCACCATTCCCACAAGACTCGGACAAATTACAAGCAGTTTTAGGAAATGGCAGCAAAGATTCTCAGAGCAGGCCATCAGCCAACATGTGGGACACCAGGCACTCATACTGCCATCCTCATCTATCAATCTTCTTTCAGCAAGCACAGAGACAATGAATGAAGTGTGTAAGCATCAGGTGTTGCCACCAGTCCTCTACTTGGCGCCCCATTTCAATATTAATAGAATCTATTGATTGATGCAGATCTCAGATTCACAGCAGACATTCAGCAGGATGCACTGTGCAGATGTATCAACAGGCCCTTCATTAATACAACAAAAAGCTTTGTAATTTGGCCCTGAAGCAAACACATATTTACTCAGAATGACAAAGCAATTATTTACATTTCAAAAGACATCTTCTGTGTTCAGGCCAGTTCAACTGTTTACATCCAAGTACTATTATTCAATATTGCCTCAGTTGCAAAGTGCTCCCACAGTTCTGCCTTGCCATGCTGGCGGCGCTGATTGATCCCAGAGAAAGTGCCATTTCAGAACAAAAAAAAGCAACCAGATAGAAAGCAGACAGTGGGACAGCACAGCTCAGGCCCGTATTATGAAAGTCTTCATGCTCAAAGCAAAGATGGAAAGGGATGAGCCACTCATTAAGGAGATTCTCAAAAGGAAAACACATCAGAACTGAGGCTGATCAAACAACCCAAGAGCATTCCAGCTAACCCCAGCCACAGTCACCAGTACGCCCCACTAGCACGGGCAGACAATTCCACCAGCTGCCTTTTGATTTGGGCAAAGCTGAAAGCATTCAGCTCTGCCACTGCTCAGCACAGGTAAGCTGCTGCCTCCAGGAATTCCTCTCAGAGTTAGTAAATGAAGTATAAATCTCCACACTGGGTTTCCCAGCCACTTCTCATGTTTTTCCAATTTCCACTCGAATCTGTTACGCTGCCCAGCCAGTCCCTGGAACTCCTGCTCCAGCTGTCCCTGCTCATCCCAGGGCTAGCACCCTCTCCATGCTGTAAAATCCTCCCTCCCTGTTCTACCCGCTTCCCCAATTATTTGCATTTCCTTGTTTACCTGTAATTTGCAGGTTACACATCTGCTTCAGACCACCTCTCCAGAGCCCAGAAAGCACACCACAGACAAAATCCAGGCTCTGAAGCATTCCCTGTGCTCACTGCAACACACCAATCCATGACTCTCTATAAATCCAAATGTTGTATATTACCAGAAAAGCTCATATACACCTTCGTAAAAAGAAAAACCATGGCTTTAGTATTACTTTTTAAAACTCATTACTCCAAAGAGCACCAAGCGAGCCACAGTACTAGAAAGCATCTCGGGTCACAGAGCATGCTGCAAGCCTTCGCTTCTTCCCTGTCCTCGGACACAGCCAAGCCCCCAGGCTGGCACTGGGAGAGAAGCTGCTGCTCTCTGGCCAGGGCTCAGCTCAGAGACTGGGGCTGACCCAGCACCAGCTGCACTCATACACCCTGCACACCGCTCGCATCATTCCTGCCACAGCTCTGACTCTGGCAGTGAGCTATCAGCCCTATCCACACCAATCCTCTCACAGAGAACACCAGCACTGCAAATCAAGAGCATCTGCAAGAGCACTGCTCATTCCCTCTGCACATCAATTCCCTGCTGAAGTGAAGCACTGGTGTGGCGCACATCAGCAATTCAAACACACACACCGCTGCACTGGGTGAGGCAGCATGCATTATCTTTTTCTAGCAGGTGACCCGACCCTCTCAGTTTTCTGGCAGTGGGAACAAAACAGAGGGCAAATAACCCAAAGCCTTGCTCTGGAGCCTAAAACAGAACCTGAATGGCCCAACAGGGGTCTGGAAAAGCCCTGGCAGGGTTGTTTTCTTTCTTTTTTGGTTTTTTCCTCCTCTCTAAAGCACAAAACTAACAACATTTACCAGGAAAACCACTGAACTGGACCACTGGAAGTTCTCTATGAAACAAGCAAGTACCACTGCTCTCACACAAGTTGGTCAATTGTGCTTCTCCCCCCCACCCCGCCCCAATTAGACACGTCAAGATTACATATTAAAAGGAAAAAAAAAATCTGAGCACATCTCCTGGGTAAAGGGATCCCCCCACTTTTTTTTTTAATAGATGTATAACTTTATGCTTAAATACTGAAACAAGATGGTCTAAGTTTTAAATGCATTTAGAGTCTTCAGCATAGGTCTTAGCAGTGGCAAAGTGGAGTTGCTGAATAAATTACTTTCCTTGGATTAGCAGGTTTTCTAGATTAGCTGGATGAGCTACTTCATGTTTTGCACTTCTAAAAAGTCCACAGATCGCAGCTGAAAACAAGCTCATTTCTAAGGAGCTTAGATTCACTATCCTGGGACCTACTCTTCCATAGGAATAGCTTTAAGGATACATACATCATTAACTTGTGGTTTAAAAGTAATTTAATCCAATTTGAGATTAACCAGAGAATAACTCATCCCCAGAATGCAACGAACAAGGGAGATAGAAACAAAGAAGTTACAAAGGCTTTGGGCTTGTTTCCCTCCCAAAGTCACCACCCAATAAAAGGAAGTCTGTAAGTACAACACCCAGCAGAGAGAGCACTCCAAGCAGTTTTAAATATCTGAGGGAATTGAAACAGACTGGAAAGCACTGAAGTCATCCCAGCCTGAGAGCAGTGAGTGCATCTTGAGCCATGCCATTGTGAGCCATCTGGCCAAGCCCAGAAAGGAGAGGTGATAAAGACTGCGAATGCAATGCAATGCAGGTCAATATGACTTAGTCCTGTTCAAGGAGTTATAAAGACTTCTTAAAAACATAAATAAAAATTACCAAAAAAAAAAATTGAGAAACAGAGCATTGCACTGATTTAACCTCTCAAGCCTCTCAGTAGTGTAATCAGCAATTCAGTAAAGTACATTTTAACTAATGATACTTGTAGTATTTGCTGAATTTTAACCTGCTCAGCACGTGATCACAACAGCAGCATTTCACAGAACTCAACTATGTCCTAGAGAACTGGGATCTGGCATCCTGTGGATTACACAGCCATGGAAACTCTGTCAAATTCATAGGCCCATTTTACAGAATTTTGCTTTAAAGTTCAATTACGCTTTTGCGGAAGACAGCTGATCTGCATCTAGGATTAATTCCAAAAGTGTTAACAGAGTTGCGAGTAATACAACAAACGAGGAACTGAAGTCTCCAGGGGGACATTGTGGATGTCAGTAATACCTCCCAGTGCAAAGGCAATTCTGGAGTGATGCACCTTGGTCCCATCAAGACACTGACCCACCACAAGAGGCTCAAGAACTCCACAGTACCTCTGGCAGGTTCCCACTGACTAAGCACAAGCCATACCATCCCCAAACACATTTGCACCTCCTGTGCAAGTCTGACTTTCCCATTCTAAAGGTGAGGCAAGCATATGGAATGTGGCGCTCCTGTGGGAGCACTGTGTTTTCACAAACTCTCTGTAACTTAAGAGTAGCTGCAACCTGTTCCAGTACCTGTGTGCACTACTAACTGCAGAATTAAGTGATATTTTGTGGAGTTTTGTACACAGTGTTCCGCACTACACCCAGAGTTAAGAATCTGCATGATCTCACCTTCACTCTTGCTGTACATGCAATCTGAAGGAGAAACCACAACCCTTCAAGCTTGTTAAAATTTCTCTAACTTTTAAGCTATTGAAGTCTGTTTTCAGGTTAAAATGTGTACATTCTCCCAGCCAAAGGAAACTCTGCTGTCAGATCTGTCTGTGTGTCCTGAACTCGCTTCCTGCCTCAGCACCACCACCACTTCCTCTTGCAGGCAGGACTGAAACTGCTGCCATTTCATCACCAGGACCGGCTCCCTTGGCTCGCTGCGAGGCACCTCTGACCAAGAACCCATTTATGGGGCTCTCTGGGACACATTATTAGCTTACAAGTTGAACCTTAACCAGTCCATCACAGCTTCCAGATCCTGTCTGGGCATCTGCTCCACATTCCAAGAAAACAAACAGCCATTTCTGAAAACAAAGATTTTTTTTTTCCCCACCCAATGTCATTTTACAGTTAACAGTTTATTCATCCAACTCAAAGCACTCAGGAGTCCACATTGAAAGGAATAATATTCACAGGACTTTACTCATGATCTTTGGTAACTACTTTTGCCCTTCCACAGTACTTTCATTTCATATCTTATAAAACCACACAGTTCTAAATAAAGTCTTTGTTTGTACTTGATAATTTCTTCCCAAATTAATCCAATCCATTTCAAGGTCCTTGCCCTCAGCTACCTCTTCTAGCCCTACTGCAAACAAACACTTCCTTTTCAAAAGTGACAAATCTCTCCAGTCACAGGGGCACCAAGGAGAAGTACTTAGCTACTACAATCCCAGCAACCTGATTTGCCTCACCACAGAGACCTACCAGCGTTACATGGAGCGTGTATTGCATGCCCACAGTACAAACACTACACGACAAAGGTCACTGCGTGCAACATGCCAGGTCTCTGCAGAGATCCCACGCCACAAATGAAGGGACCACACAAGCTCAGCTGCCGAGGGCACAGGGAGAAGACCTTGGACCTCTTGGTACAGCCACAAACCTGTGACGCAAAACACGAACAGGAGCCAGTCTCTGATTAAGAGCTAAACTCCAGAAAGACAAACTGGCACAGAAGGTAGAAGCGTTTTTAAGAGCTGTGTCACCATACCCAGAATTCTCCTCTGCACATGTGCAGCAGCCATCTACAGACGCTATGCAAATCCTCCAGCCCAAAGCCCACCTTCCAGCTTGCTAGGAATCATCCTCTTCATGAAGATCTCACCCCACAACTAAACACATCTGCCACTTCTATGTTACTAAGGTGGTAAATGACACGCAAAAGAATGTATTAGGTTCTAAACCACCCGGTGCTCAAGCTCAACTGCCCATCCTGCCCGCAACTTAGGCTGCTGCAGACACTTAAGCTCTATACACAAATACACTTGTTCCCACAGGTTCCAAGTCAAGCTTATGGCCCGGGTCTTCAGTTTCTGAGGTGAGGCTTAAACTGGCTGTTGAACTACAAACCATCCCTGGAGTTGCACTCCTCTAGAGCAAGGCAAATTATGAAGTCCAAGCTAAAACCTGCAAAAGCACAAGGGACAGACTTGAGTCACAATCTTGGACTCCATCAGTTCAGAATCTTGAAAAGGATATCCTGCTTTAAGCATTGTTTTGGGGTTACCTGTCACTAACAGATCAGACACAATCCTCTAAATACTACCAGTCCTCCCTGCACAATACAAGTTCTCCAAAAATCAGTGCTGCTGTTCACTTTATAAGCATGTCTAATTATGAGACACAGCCACAAAAGCTCAGTTGCACTAGAAGCTGCGTCAAGATAAACAGCTTGACTTCAAGAATTCACTTAAAGACCTGGCTCTGCAGTGGGTGGGTTTTTATCTGAGGTTGAAGAGACCGACAGCAGCAGCACACTCGGGTGGGCTCCATCCCATGTGCCTGCTCACACCAACAGTCTCAACATGGATGTCAGCCTGAGAAACTCGTGGGCAGGCATACAAAAGCAAGCCACAGGATCACCATCACCAACAGAGCATGGCAGCCCTGGTTTAGCACATAGGCTCCTGTGGTTCTTGAAACCCACAAAGTTTGCTATCATTATGAGAATCCCTGCTGGAGATAAAGCATGTGTCCGAGGTCCTCGAGCATCTCTTAATCTGCCACTCAACAGAGCCTGTATATCCCAACACCTCTGCAGGTTTGAAGCTCCCATTTCTGGACAAGTTACTATGAATTGCCAAAGAAGCAGTAAGAGATCTCTTCTCAAAATGGAATTATCAAAAATTTATCATAGAATAGAATACGCTGAATTGGAAGGGCCACCACTGTTTGATGTCAACTGATATTTTCTATACTTAATGCAATTTTCTTTTTCTAATTCTGTAAGATTTGAGAGTTACTTCGCACATCTTTCTAAAGGCTCCTCACAACCACCTGGTACATGCATACACACACAAGGCAGGAAGTGAAGACAGTTGGGCAGGGGAATTTTAATAGCCTGAGCCCAAACTACGAGCAGCACCACAACACACATTCCAAGTTTTTCAACTTCATAAAAAGAAGGGGAAAACCATGTCGTCCCATTTTTAGCTCTAAATTCAAAAGCAGAAAGTTGACCAACTAGACAGTGTGACTCAGTGGGCTCTGCTGCCACACCAGTTACACTCTAGTGCAGTGTGTGCCTACACCTGCTTTACCACAGGCATTGTCCACAATCCCGCTTCAAGGCTCCAACCAACCACCTTCACCTGAACACAAAGTCCACAGTAAAAATCAAAAGTGACAACTTTCCCATCATCACTCTGGTTAAGGTTACACTGTCAAAAATAGCATCAGCACGGGAAAAACCTGCCCCAGATTAAGCACTGGGAAGTGTGTGGGGTTACATTAAATCCTTTTCTGTCAAAGGTTTTCTAATCTTACCTTACTACTCTTCACTTTCATACTCTACAGGAGGCTGTTTTTCTCAAACATGCAACAAAATCCTGTTCAATATTTTACTACCACTTAAAAACCCCTATTTTCACTAGCTTAGTTGCATACTGATAATATTTTAAAATACAAGATGCACCTACACTCTTATTTGGACACAGCACCAAACCAAAGCCCACATGGCCCTGATGGTTCTCCCCATATTCCCGTGGCCAACTACATTCCACAGCAGCAGAAAAGACACCGGCAGAAGTTGCTCTGTTTTGAGGCATGTTTTTCCTCCATGAGAATCACCCTGCCTTGCACATCACTGCAGCAGATCCTGCTCACTCCTGTTACGCTCAGGGAACAGGACAGCTGCAGGTGCTCCATCCACACAACCACAAAGTTCCTGGGAAGACATGCTGTGTTCAGGGGGGATAGCTCAGGCTGTGTACGAACACGCTGTTTGAACACTAAAGAGATAAAAGCTTTGTTAAAAAACACTGCAAGAGCAACTTTCCCCAGATACTGAGCCATCCTAGATTGCTGTTAAAATAAAGTAGCTGGAAGGCTCACCAACACCAGGACAGCAGCAGGGGAGCTGCTCTTCATTCGCCTAAGCAGCAGAAGGAACCAGAGCAGCTGGAACCACCCCACTTTGCCGGGCCCAAGATGAGCCCTGGCAGCCCTCTCAGCCCTCTCCTCGGGACCAGGAGCCTGCTGGGCAACTGGCAGCTCTTCAGCCATCGGCAGATGCACAAGAGGCTCACGAAGAAGGAACAGCAAGAGGCTCACGAAGAAGGAACAGCACTCCAGGACATGCAAGACTCAGCAACACTTCACATGCACTAAACCCTGAAGGACCACTGAGCTCAAGGTAACTGCTCAAACACACTGCTGCTGTCAGATCCAGGCCCCACACGAGCCCCTCTGCACTCAGCAGTTCCCCAGCTGCTCTTTGGAGCACACAGCCATCCAGCTCACGGAGTGGGCAGAGGCCTTCCTGACTTGCATCCAAAGCTGCAACAGCATTTCTGTCATTATTTCCCCGAAACAGAACACTCATCGTTGGCCAGAAACACAGCACAGCATCCTTCAACTTGAGAAGAGCTGAGCAATTCAAACCAGCTTGCTCCAAAGCAAGACAATTCTGGCAGCCTCAGCTATTGCTGCGAGTCCAGCATTGCATGCAACAGCAACAGCAACCCTCTGCAGCCGCCCCGGGGCCTCTACCAATCCCACTCCACAGCAGCCCAAGGCTCGCTCTAACTCCACTTCCTTCACTTGCCAGAGTTTGGTCTGTGCTGGAAAACACATGCTGATCCCACACAATCTGATCTCAGGCATGGACAACTTGGCAAAAATGACCCAGTACCTACATACCCTCTCCAAACAAAGGCCCCAAGGAAGACGCCGTGTTACTTTATTAAAAATGGTTTTGTATCGGTTTTTCGTAAGACAAGAAAATAGTGTATGGACCAACTCTCCTGGTAGGAATTACACCACAACACTCTAAAGTAATGGGGCGAATTGGCAGCACAAAAGCTTAAAACAGAAAAACAGCTTTTAAAAGCTTTTGCAGAACAAATTCTTTGTTTTCTCTTTCTAACATATCACTTGTTTAGAAGAAAAATCAACACATCTCAAGGAAAGAACAGCTGCTCTACTGAAAACAGGCTAATTAGTATTTTGAAGTTTTACACCTCTTTAGGTCGGAGACATTCTCTGAAACTCCAAGGGAAGATTACAAAGATTAATTACACAACACCACCACAAACTTTGCTTCTTGCTCTCTCTCTATTTGCAGTTTTCTGCGCACCCAGGGCCAGGTAAACAAATCCAGTTCATCCACTCAAAAACAACCCCAAGGATCCCCCACTAGAAGCTGGGAATTACCTGCCTTAATGCCATTCCTGCCACTCACCTCGGGCACTGGCACACACACCACAGGCTGCAAGAGGCAGCTCACCAGTGTGCTGGGGCAGCCAGTTGCATACTGATAATATTTTAAATGTGTTGTGTTGGGGCAGCCAGGTATCCTCAGGGAGGGAGAACTTTTGTGCCAGGCTTCAGCCCTTACAGAAACTCCAGAGAAAGGGCTTTCTTTACCTTTCTTTACCTACCATTCCTAATGGCAATCCTTCCTGATGGATATACCCTTAGCTGGTAGAGTGTAAGACCATAATAAAGTGCAAAGTGTAGGGCCTGGAGAAAGCCAGCTGATTAAATGGTGACAGGCTGCAGAAACGTAAAGATACTTTAAATTTCTTTTAAAACTTTAGATAAAAGCTTATCTGGTCAGTAAGTTGTTTTATTTGTCAGAGATTAATGACTGGAAATAGGGTGCTTTCACCTACATTTAATGTAAGAGAGTGAAAGGAGCCAAGGAAGAAGACTTAAGTGGTTAAAGAGAGCTTACTACCTGAAGCACCAGAAACCAGTTTCACTTCCATTTGATTTGACAGCACCTTCACCTTCTGAAACAAAAAAGATGTCATTCTTTCCTCAGGAAAGAATCTTTTCCTCAAGGGCAAGGATAACTACACCCTCTACAATCCCTCCTAACTGTCTCCTCCTCTAGAAACTCGTATCATAAATTCATGATGGAGTCAAGGGACAGCAGGAAGCTTGGCTGACCACAAAAGGCAGACAGAGGAATGAGCAGGATAAAACACACAAGCCCACAGACAACTTTTAAAGGCTGTGAGCACTCACACGAGCATCAGGCAGATTACACACACCTCAGGTGCAGTGTTGTATGCTCATTTATTGTCCAAGTCTTCCAGAGCCAGCAGCAGAGCTGGATCCCAGCTACACCAACCCACCGTGGTAACAAGGGAGCTGATGAAAAAGTTTTAATTAAAAGGTCCAGCTACGCATGCTCATAAAACTTGGAAATTTATTTTAGTACTAGAGCTGCATTTTAACCAATAGGAACCTTCACATCAAGATTAGTGGCCGGCTTCATGCTGCAGTTTCCATCAGCTTCACAGCAGGGAAAGCCCACTGCACACGTGTAGGAGAAATCCCTGGGAGTTTCACAGGGCTCCAGTTCTGTTTACTGTTGGTTTTTTAGTAGAACTACAGTTTCCACTTCAGGTACCTCATACTCTAAGAGCTTACAGAGCTTTTCTATTGAAACAGTAAAAACATCATGAACTCCCCAGCCATGGCCACCAGTTTCAGGCAAACAAACAACCCTAAAACAGGGCACTTAATGAATTCAGAGCATCAGTTGCAGGTCATGAATAACCAAGTTCAAAGTATGCAAATCTAATAATTAACAATTTTGAAAACATGTTTTATCCTGCACTACAGTAATTTTTTTATTCCTTGCCAAGACTTAAAAATCCTTTTTTTCTTTGTTACTGAAGCATAAACATGAACAGTTGAAACACCAAACCATTTTTACATGCAGCAATACACTGATTCAAGCCTTAGATGCATGTCTAAGACCTGACTCAAATATACACTTGCCTATACTATCTTCCTCAGAACCCTGCATCAACAACAAGTTTACAAAGCAGAACAACAGCTTCCCCCACACAGCCAGCTGCATACAATTTGCTTACCAAAAAAGAGAAGCTGCAATGCTTTACTGAGTTATCCCAATCATCAATACAAAGAGCTTGAGCCAGGTTTTAAATGCCCCTTCAAAAAAAAAAAAAAAGAAAAAGAAGAAAGGTAGATGTTTGGAGTACTGCAACTCAATACGTTGAACAGAGAGAGCCAACACGTCCTTCCCTGGGAGAGAAGCACAGATGAGCATGAGACAAAGACAATCACAGATGGCCACACCGAGCCACTTCTCATCACCCAGTCGCCATCTAACATGGCCTCCTCACCAGAGCCTGTCTTCCTCATGCTTCTGTCAAGAGAGGAGCTCCGGCATGCCCCGGCCACAACACACAGAGAGGACACCAGGAATCCTGACCATTCTTTGTTAAGCACAGGTTTCCAGTGGTGGCTCTTACGTTCACAGCTACCTGGCTCTTCGACTGTCTCCTACTGCTGTCACCAGCCACAAGTTCTGCCAACCTGCAGGTACACAACTGAACTCCAGTTCGCTGAAACAGACCTCTAAAACACACACAGGTGTTATGCTGCTGCAGTATACGCATTTTTTTGAGATTTCAAAGGAGAATAAGAAACACATGTCAACCCTGGAAGCAGCGCTAGCTCCTGCCCCAGCTGCAGCCGGCGGCATAACGCTATAACGAGAGCTGCGGGACGGCTCCGGTTAACCCACAGCCCTGCAGCTCGTGAGGCAGATACCCAGAAGAGCCTGCGACTCCTCGACTGAGCGCTGTCTGTGCAGGGCACACAGCTGCAGCTCAACCCCTCGCCCTGCCCGCACCCCCTTCGGCTCAGGGCTCCCGCGGCACGGCACACCCAGCCCAGCCCAGCCCAGCCCAGCCCGCAGCCCCCCGGGGCTTCTCCCGCAGCCCC
>WEIT01033472.1:333-19366 GCA_013389985.1 Dryoscopus gambensis
AAATTTAAAAACTTGCTTTATCATAACTAACTCTCATAGGCTGTCAGATTAAAAATCACTAGAACTAAAGTCAGCTAAAGTCAGTTTTCAAAATGGACGAAGTCGCCTCCTATGACTGCTACATAGAGCATTCAGGCCAACATACTTCATTATAGTGTGTTGAAGAATAAATATTTAATCCTAGTAACTGTGTCAGATAGGAGTTCATATAGGGGCTCTGAATTCAACTGAAAGTATTTATGACAAAAAACACCCCAAACAAACAAACATAAACTACAGACANACAAACATAAACTACAGACAAACAAAAAACCTAAGACGGGCATTTTGAATTCCAGAAAATGTATTCTTTCCTTCAGTTATGTAACTCAGTCTCAAGCAGGTGACATAATGTTACCCTGCTCTCTCAGCCTTCTGAAGCTAACATTTTTGGAGTCAGAGAATCAACGTAAGAAGTTATGTTTTCCAAAGCCTTATTCCTATCTTTTTCATTTGAATGTCCTCAGTTGTTAAAAGATCTAAGGAATTCTGCTTGTTTCAGAGTACTTTGTCTATTCACCACTCATACAGTCATAGACTTGATATTTCGACACTTTAGAGACCACAGAAATAAATTGGATTATGTAACAAAAAGTTGCAAAAGCTATCAGTGAGTCAACAATGAAAGTGTGGTATTATTAGTAGGGCCTATTCTGCCTCATCTGAAGGCTTTTGTAACAGCTGCACTTTTGCAAAAGAAGGAAATGTTTTGACAATCAGGGTAAGCAAATTGCAAAAGAAAATATGGTACTAAGTTTCCAACGTAGTCCCTAAATAAAACATGCCGTTTCTAATGTAGTCCTAATGCTGTTCAGCCTTCCATTAGCAGAGACCTCTGCATAGCCATAGGCAAGCATCAAATATACAGTAGTTTATAATGGTAATTCATACAGTAATAAAGCAAAAATATAACTGTGCACTGAAAAAAAGTACAAACTTAAATTTGCCTCTAGGCAAAGCCTTGTTTTCTGTAAACAAATTAACGTGCAGACTTTACTTCATTGACGTATGGAACATTTAGTTACAAATTTCTTTTCTTCTTTTCTTCTTTTCTTGCTTTTTCTATATGATTTAGAATCAGACACTGGTCTATCTCATGTAAATGGTCAGGAATGTGCATAATGGACCTTAATGTATGCTGAAGTATTAACGACTTTTGCAGTGCAAGGAATGTTTCTCATGTTCAGAAGGAAAACAAACTGATGTGAATATACTGAATATACTGCGGGAAGGCAAATCTGTTATATTATTTACAGTAGTTGTGGGTGCAATAATCCTGCTAATAATGGCTTATATAAGCTATATAACATTTAAAGAAGTTCTCTTACATTCAAGGAAACTAGTTAAATGGATACTTTTATTTCTGGTTTTCTTGTCATTTGCGTGAGTGAGGTTTTGGCTCTTTTGTTGTTGGTTCTTAGGTTGGTTTAGATTTTGATTGTAATTTCTTTTTTCTTTTTAAGTTTCTGACCAAGCTAGTGAGAAGGGTGTGGAGATTTCAGTTGTCCTTTGAAGGAATCCTAGAGTAGCTATTTGTTAATTTCTAAATAAAGGCTCATTTCTAATAAATTTTGTCCTGGATTTCCCAGTCTACTTTCTCTAATGCCAGTATTTGTCATAGGCTTTAAAAATACAAGCCTGTCGTACATTGCCTTATGGATAACCCTCAGACATGAATAAGTAATTCAAAAGAGAAGACTGTTCAGTCTGCTGACATTCATTGAAATTGCAGACTGCCATATCATTGTAAGGGGGAAGTAAACAAAACTTGCCTGAAATAAGGAATTCTAGGCCAATGAGTCACCAAATAGCTACATTACAACAGATACCATGTTGTGGAAATTTTGCAACCATGGTGTGAAAGCATCAACAATACCATATTCTTTCACTTACTTAGTTATAAAGCTGAAAGTTTTAAAGCCTTCAGAACCTGAATGAAAAGTTCTGTACTCATGGTTAACCCATTCATCTCATATTTAACACATTGTGAAATTTAATTACTTTTATTCTAGGAGTACACTTGTCCCAATACCTGTTTTTAAAAAAGATAAATCTTAGTCTTTGTCAATCTGAACATTTTTCCATTCTTTGCTTCAGCACTTACTGCCTGTAGTCTCTCAAATGAACAGGCTTTTGTGACTCTTAAATTATTAATGTGTTTTCTTGTTCAGAATGTTGAAGTTTCAAGTGGTGGGACACACCTTTAATGCAAAAGCTAACCATGTTTTTTTTCTGAATACATGTGGTATATGCAAACTATAAAAACATCTAAGTCAGCTTCTTCAATCATAGACGAGCAAAGGAGAATTTGTATTAGGCTGTCTTCTAGAGGTTTTAAATTATCACTGTGAAATTGAGATGTCTATAGTGGACCAATAAGTCGAAGGAATCAAACCCTGGAAATGCTTCAAATTAATAAAATACACCATCAACAGAGAATAACACTTTCCAGCCGACTTCACTTACAGAAGTCTTCAACTGATGAATAAGTACACATACACCTAATTTGTTGGTAAGCTTGTTGTTAGTCAACTTTCTATGAATTTTCTGAAGGTTCATGGCTGAATTTTCTATCAAAGTGATGAACTGAATCTGGGCATTTATTTTGTAAAACTAAGTCTTCTATGGATAGAGATCAAAGAAAGGAAGGTTGCAGCTGGCAGGAAGAAAAGATGCACTGACAAATGCATTAAAGCTGCTTCCTCTGAGATGAATGAGAATGCATGATGAGTGCTTTTTGATATAGTTGTGGCTATGCTAGTCAATGACTTTTAACTTCCTATCCTGTTCTGCACCACTCCTTAAACTGACAGTTCTACCATGAGCAATCTCACCTCTCTGATCACACGCTTCTCTTGGGACAGTTGTAGAGCTCATTATATGGACGCTTATAAGATTACTAAGGAGACAAGATGATTATAATTTCATGTCTAATTCCCTGCCCACAACAACAATGATCTAATTCAAGTGACTAGTAAAGATACAGGATGGATGTGCATAAAATGTTTCAGATTAAGTGGTAAAAACTGTTGAGTTTTTGGGATTTGACATTACTTGAGACTGAATATTTTAGGGACAAATTATACTTGGCAGAAGGTATTACAATTATAGTGCTCATAGATACTGAATCTTTGGGAAAGAAAATATGCCACAAAAAACTATATTTTTAAAGACTTTTTTGTTAATCAAGTAACAGAAATAGGAAGTACTTCCTGATCTGGAATTGCTCTATGGATCACAGCTGGGATGTTCAGCTGAGCTGGAACAAAACCTTGTTCAGCAAGAAGAGTTTGAATATTAGAAATAAAAGCTTGCATTTCCAGAGAGCTGTTTTGTCAATCACATTGGAAAAGTAATTGAAGAACATAAGGAGGAAAATTGTGCTAATAAAAGAACTTTGAAAAAAAAATCATGCTACAAACATATTGCAAAAATATGCTTTGTTAGGCCACTTGTATGAACAGCAAGTGATTAATAGCTTCAATGGAACTGGGATGAAACTACTTGAAGTATTGAATCCTACTCCAGTAAAGACATTTTGTCTTGCTTTCTGAGCAGTTTCTGGGCAGTGCTCATCTGAGATCAGCATTTCAGTGATGCATTATCTTCTATTTCCCCCAGTACAATCTTATTCAGCAACATTTACTGATTATTATCTAGTTATCTTTTCAATTATATATGAACCACTGTTTTTACATTAACATTTACCTGGACATAAATTGATTAAATACTGTTAGTGAATATGAGATATGTTTCTACCTGCTTGAGGTCTAGGCCTCCCCATTCTTCAGGAGCACTGTTTGTAGTCTTATCGTACTCCTAAGGAAGAATATTCAGGTATTATGGACCAAAGAAATCAGCAGGTTTTTTTAAATCCCCACATATCACAAAATTTTGGTAGTAGCAAAGTCTCCCTGGAAAATTATATTCCAGATTAATTAATGAGAATGTGTCAATTATTATAGTTGGATTTTGTTTGTTTTTTAAATAAGATATGAGCATAGAGTATTCAATTTCATATTTTTCTAATGACTTGAGATATCAACTTGAATCTACACGTGGAATTCATCAAACAGGCTTTAGTGGCACTTGCACATTTCCCGTTTTAGTAACTGTTTCATATTAAGCCTGAGGGAAGCTGAGGATGATTTTTCCTGTAATTTATGATATTTGTGTCTATTTGCAACAGTTGTAAAAATACTGTGTAAACAGAAACATCATAAAACACTCACAGAAAAAGTCTTCTAAAGCCAGAAAAAGAACAGACTTTCCATGGCAGTTGGTGATACAAACATGAATTACCCCCCAGATATGATTACATTCAGCTTTGTTGCCTTTTTAATACTGCTTTATCATGTATTTATGACATCAAAATAAAAAGAAATCCAAATCCATATAAAAGGAAATTTGATGTCATGGTATTTCCTGATTATGGGGAAGAGAGATTTAAAATTAAGGGAGCTAATCTTTGATGGAGGCTGTGCAAACTCATTTAGAAGGAATGATTTCATCACACTTGTTGTTTCTCGCAACTGAGGAGTGTTTTTGTTACAAGCAGACAGTGACCTTCTCAAAAAGGCAAATACTGTTTCAAAGGAATCTCTGAAACGCTTTTATCAATTATTCTTTTTTCACAGGTCTAAAAGTGTAAGCATTTTGCTGTTTATTTTTTCTTCAGTGTTGAAAAAACTCCACTGAGTCCTAGGTTTTATTAATTTCTTCTCTTTCTTCCATGGCCATAGTCAAAAATTTCCATTTATAACACTGCAAAAGGCTGTTAGGAAGTAATAATCTGAGAATTAAGCTTTATCCATTTATATTCTTTTTTAAGAATGACCACTTTGTATTCAACCAGAAGGACAAGTTTTAATTCAACAAGCACTAATAAAATGTAAGGGAATTATCTGAGTAGAAAGAGAAAAGGAGAGACAGAGGAAGAGACAAGGAGCAAGAAAGAAGAAAAAGAGGGGGAAAAAAGCTACTGTTGCTGTGGTCACGGGGGCAACATTCCCGGTGGGTCCTTGGAAGGAAGGAGGGCTGCAAGCAGCTTACCAGGGCTTATGCAGTGTCTCTGGGCTACACCTTTGCAGGCAGCAGCAAGCCGTAAGAGAAACACAGTATCTCCTTGATGGTGAAGTCAGGTTTATTTCAGGTCCAGAGCTGGCAAGGGGCGGGGGAAGGGGAAAAGGGAGAGGGAGGGGGAAGGGAGAGGGAAAAGATCCAAGCGGGAAGGGAGACTCGTTCTCCGAGCATTCCCTTATCAGGGTTTCGAAGGGCCGCGGGCCCAAGGCTTGAACCAACGAAAAGCTCACAGGGGAGGGATCAAAGGCAGGGCTACATCTTGGGAATACACCATGTATTTTGGAAGGGGGAAACAGAACAAACCATTTAAAGGAAAATAGATCACCACAAGCTACCTAACTTACATTCTACATGACAGAAAAAACCCATGATGGGATAGGTGGAAGAGAGTGAGGAATAAAGATAAACACATTCCTTGATTTAAATAGCAAAAAATAAGAGGATTTGGAAACTTCAGGAAGTGTACAGTGAGTGACCTACTGAGCTTGTTACAAACATATTAGTGCATTTCTTGAATTACTTTTAATACTTGGTGTCTTATTTGCATCCAAGTGAATGTTAAGTTTATTTCAATTTGTTTACCTAGCCATTCTTGGAATCTTTATTTTATTGAAAAATCTCTTTCTCTTCCTTTGTGAAACTGCACAGCCCCTGATAAAATCACGTCTCTGGATTGACTTGATGAGGGTTTCTCAGCAAAGGGGTCTAAACATGGTTTTGAAGCAGCTCCAGCGTAAAGATGTTAAAAGCAGAAATTACTGTTTTCTTAACCAGAAATTACTGTTTTCTTAACCAGTTTGCAAATGGGTTTTATTCCTTTATTCAACTTTGGCAGAAGCACATAGCTATGTTGACAGATTTCAGGTTTGTATATTCAGACAGCTTTCTATTTTTCTAAGTAATTTTGGTCACTGCTGACCTATTCAACCCCTGTACTCATGTACAAGTTGGGCTTCCATCACCTGAATATATTTGCTTTTTTTCTGTGTGTTTGAGTTGTTCTCATTGTAATATTGGTTGTCTCCTGCCATCTCATTTCTCTTATTCTATTAGTATGAATGTCATATTTTTATTGAATGACCTTTTCTTAATCTATTCCTACATCTCTGGTGAAATTTCACACAATCTATAACTATTTTGTGTTTGAAAGATAGACTTAAAATTTATGCTAAGGAGAATAAAATTGCTTTAAGTTTTTTATTTTTTTTTCTTAAGCAACTTTACAAATAAACCTGCTCTGTACATAGAGGCCAGAATAAAATACATGAAATAGCAGCATAGTTCATTTTTTTTCCTAAGGTGACATATTTCAATGAAGAAATGTGTATTTTTAAAAAATATTGTAGGAGGTTGAGAAAAAATATCAGTGTCGTTATGAAAGTGACAATACCTATACCTGAGGGCAACTCTCTTTTGCAGAGAGTTGTAACCTTTACATTTAATATCCATTTGAGTCACTGAAGTCACTTATGTTGTTTATAATCAGTCTTTTGTGGTCTTGCATGATCTAAGAGAATTCACAGTTCCAGGGTTAGATTCAGGGTTTGAGAGAACTGGAATTGGTTTCCGTATTTCTAGAGGCAGAGTGTTTCAAGAGTTTAGAATATTGGACCATTGTAGTGAGGCAAATAGTAGATTTGTATGAACTTTGTTACAGCAGAATAACTTTCCTTCATTCATGTTACCTTTACAAAGTGGAATTTCCTTGTTTTAACATTAAATTCTTGGATATGGAAACACAGGTTGCTTGGAGACCCTTCACAAAGATGTGTCTCAGAATTGCTCAGACAAAAGCCATTCCTTTCCAGCACTTCTTGTGAACAGTATTGAGAAAGGCTTATGACCCTCTTTCAAACTCCTGCAAAACATGCTCAAACCACAGGAATTTGCGGGCTACCAAACCGAGAAGAAATTCAGTATAGACACCAAAAAATTAATTCAGCAGCCACTGTCATAACCAGAAAGTTTCCCTGGTTGCACATGTGTTGCTGTTGCACATTGGTACCATATTTGTAAGTCTGCTAGACTGTTTTTTATATACAGTGTCAATGCATATGAGCCTGTCACCCTTTGAGGTGTAAATTTATAAGACTAAATCTCAAGAGAAGTGTAATAGAAATATTTCACGCCCAAAAATGCATCTAGCTGGAGTCTCTACCAGTTCTCTACTCTCACTCATCTGAAAAAAAATTCCAAAAACCTCAGAGTGAGCAATTATAGACATGTCCTCCTAACACCTACTAAATAGTATTTGAATTATGAACAGTATTGTGAGTATACTTCTTTCCATTTTTTTTTATATTATGCAATTATGTTTCTTTTCTCTAAGTGTTTTCATTATCCCATGCAATATCTAAAAGTTATTAGAATCCTTGGTTTCAGTACGGTCAGTAGCTTAATCATGCACTATTTAAAGAATTATTTTCTGACCTTTTGACTTCATTCAGTGCCATTTATGAACACAAATTTACAGAAAACATTTACATATACTATATTTTTATTTTTTAATTATTCACTTTATAAAGATAAACCTGGTAGAATTTAATCAAAATTACTTTTCAAGTCTTGTACTTGAAAAATGGTAAAAACAATTATAAATTTTATTCATCTGCAGAAAGGGAGAGGACCTTTTCAGGGAGAGTGAGAGACTTGGATTGGGAAAAAGAACATATATACATGTAAAAATATATTTATGCATTATGTATTTTATATATACATGCAAGAAATTTGGACTTACTCATCAAAACAAAACAAAACCAAGTAATTGGAAGCACACTGAATTTGGTCCAATACGCATTTGCAATCTTGATTTCTTTATTCAGACATCAGTCGTGCTGAGTATTTACATTGCAGAATATGAAGTAATTTATGGCACTTACATCATTACCTAACATGCTGTTAATCATCTTCCATGCTGTGAAATGTTCTAATGTGTAACAGCCTTCCTCTGCTTTGGAATATCATTGATTCATTGCTTACACTTTTCTTTTAAGGAACTGAGAAGGATGCTCTCAAGATGCTGTCTATATATCTAATGTGACTCTAACTTGTAGAGTAACACAAACATACTGTACACAGATGCTTCACGCTCTTTTTGCATTGAATTCACATTAGGGTCATTTTATTTCTTTCAGTAAGATAATTGCTATAACAAATTGAGGGAAACATTTTATTCACACTGATTACAAAAGCAATGAAGATCATCACAAAGACAACATGAAATTTGCTGGTAGCATGGTGCACTGTGAAAAGCAAAAAACATTGTTTCAGAGAATAACACAGTGAAAATCCTCTGTGCTGTAATAAATGATATAAATAATAGTTGGAAGCAAAGATTTATGTCCTGTGATATTTTTATTAGATATGAGTGTTGTTTATGCTGACTTGACTCTCTCTTAAAATCTATACAACCTTCATTTTTCCTTCTGAAATACAGTTTTTGGAGAAATTGTCAGAGAATCATATAATGGTTTGGGTTGGAAGGGACTTAAAAGTCATCTAGTTCCAATACCCCTGCAAGGAAACCTTCCACTGGACCAGGTTGCTCAGAGCCCCATCCAACCTGGTCTTGAACACTTCCAGGGATGAGGCATTGGGGCATTCACAACTTCTCTAGGACCTATTCCAGTGCCTCACCACCCTCACTGTAAAGAATTTCTTTCTAATATCTAATTTAAAACTGTCCTCTTTCAGTTTGAAGCCATTTTCCCTTGACCTGTCAGTCCACAAAGTCCCTCTTCATGTAGCCCTCTTGTAGCCCTCTTTAGGTACCTGAAGGCTGGTACAGGGTCTCCCTGGAGCCTTCTCCAGGCTGAAGAACAACAGATCTCTCTGCCAGTCTTCTAAGGAAAGGTGTTCCAGTCCTCTGGTTATTTTTGTGGCCTTTCTCTGGACTTGCTCCAACAGGTCCTCATTCTTACACTGGGCATCTGCGAGTTGAGCACAGCACTCCATGTGGGGTCTCACAAGAGCACAGTAGAAGGCCAGAATTGCATCCCTCGACCTGCTGGCCATGCTGCTTTGGATGCAGTCCAGGGTGTGGTTGGCTTTAGCTGAAAAGAATGGACTCTGGAACTGTGAAGTATGACTAGATTTGGTGGCTTACTCAGTGATATCTGTACTCTTTTTGCTATGACTACAGTTGCATGCACATTCTTTCTTGATCTTCTATATAGATTTCAGACTTCTGATTCTGAGGCACTAGATAGATATCAGTGCAAAATCATGCCACAAAAATCTGTGAATAAAGATTTTTAATATTAAAGACATTTCTATTATTTATTGCAATTAAAATTATAGTATTAATAATTTAAACAAAGACATAAGTCTTTGTATATGTTAAGGTATTCATCTGACCCACCTTACAACACTGATGCCAATACAATCTTACACTGAATTCATTCTTAATCTTATGAATTATCAAAATTTGGGATTTAAAAAGTGAAAACGTATGATTGTATAAAAATTGCAGCTAGTGGTAAACGTATATTTGGAAAGCTGAAATTTTGAGGTCCCATAATGGAAAATGTAATATTTGGCCACAGGGGAGAGATGAAGCAGAGGACAACAGTAGAAAGGAAGGAAACACTGCAGAAAGATGCAACAAACTCTGCTGTCACAGCAAACAAGTAAGGAAAGCCAGATGATGCTTTTTGATTTAAACATAGCTAACAGTATTTATGGATCAATAAATATCACAAGTCATTTTCTGAAAGAGTGTGGAATGCTTGTAGGACTTTTCCCTCATTTCAGCTTGTGATAAGTTGCTCTGGTTATGTTAATTTTCCTATTTTTCATCTAGAAACTGCATTCCAGTGGTAGTTCTGCCATATGCTACACAATCTATCCAAAAGTTTGATGACTTTCATTAATAAATTAAGTAATTATCCTTTATAGCCTTCTACCAGCCCCTTAAAAATCTTTTTAGTTATCAAAGAATAATGAATTAACTTCTCAGATAGCACAAGACTTACACACTTGCATTGATTGAAATTAAGTCCTTTCTGAGTGGAAAAAAAAAAATCACACTAAATAACTAGCTTGGTTTAGTAGTGTCAATAGAGGGATGGAGCACCTCTCCTGCGAGGAAAGGCTAGGAAAATTGGGTTTATTCAGCTTGGAAAAGAGAAGGCGGACCTAATTGCAGCCTTCCAGTACCCAAAGAAAGCCTACAAGAAAGAATAAGCTGAGTTGGAAGAGACCCACAAGGGTCATTGGGTCTAGCTCCTGGCCCTGCACAGGACCGTCCCCAGGAACATTGTCCAGACACTTCTTGAACTCTGTCAGTCTTGGCGCTGTGACCACTCCCTGGGGAGCCTGTTCCAGTGCACAACCACCCTCTGGATGAAAAACTTTATCTAATATCCAACCCAAACCTCTCCTGACTCAGCTTCAGGCCATTCTCTTGGGTCCTGTCACTGATCCCCAGAGAGAAGAGATCAGTGCCTGCCCCTCCTCTTCCGCTTGTGAGGATACTGAAGACCTCAATGACGTCTTCTGTCCATCTCCTCCATGCTGAACAGACCAACTGGCCTCCGCTGCTTCTCATACAGCTTCCCCTCAAGGCCCTTCACCATCTTCATTGCCTCCCTCTGGATGTTCTCTAATATGACCAAAACTGCACACAATATTTAAGGTGAGTCTGCAACATCATAGATGGAGAGAGGTGTTTTGCAAGAGCATATTGTGACAGGACAAGGGTGAATGGTTTCAAACTGAAAAAGAGTGGGTTTAGATTAAATATTAGAAAGAAATTCCTTATGGTTGGGGTGGCGCAGCACAGGAACAGGTTGCCCAGAGAAGCTGTCATTGCCCCATTCTGGGAAGTGTTCAAGGCCAGGCTGGATGGGGCTGTGAGCAGCCTGGTCTAGTGAAAGGTGTCCCTGCACGCGGCAGTGGGGTTGGAACAAGATGATCTTTAAGGTCCTTTCCAATCCAGGCCATTCTGTGATTCTGTGATATAAAGTTTTAAAAGACACAAAAGAGAGAATTTTATCTGAGTACAATAACTTTTATGTGTATAAACAGTTGACAAGTGGTTTTTTGACAAAGATAACTGCTATGTTTCTGGCGTGTTAAGCTACATATCTCAGAAATAACAAAAATGCATTTCTGTTTTTAATTTGAAGGAGTTAAACCAATCCCTAACACTATTTATTTTTCCCTGAGGAGAGTATATGATTCTACTCTTATTAATTACGAGAACCAAGAAGAAGATGGCAAATGTCAAAATAATTTCTAATCTAGGTACCATTATATTCAGAAAATATGAAGTTCTATTCTTTGAAATTCAATAGCTTATTCTTCTAAAAAGACCAGTCTTTTTAGAAGTGAAATATAGCTAGAAAATTTAATTAAACGCCTATGGACACCTATTGAGTTATTAGCCAATCTGCTAGCTACCTTTCAAGAGAAACATGGGAGCTAATGAACTCAGAGGTTAATGGCATCTGAAAAAAAAAAAAAGGAAGTCATATAATATGCAATATTTTAAATAACAGTAATGATGTCACTTCAGATTTATACTTGCTCTTCTAAATATTAAATGCCATTAAACCTAAGCAGTTCCACAATAACTGGAGTCATCATTCTTAGAAGTAAATTTAAAAAAATAAATGTCTAGAACAGGCCCCAACCCAAAATACAGCTCATGCTAATGAACTTCAAATTTTGCTTTTGTACAAAAAGAAAAATCAGTCCTTTCTGAGGCAATTCTAAAAAGCCATAGATACAACCATGCAAACAATAATTGAGGTCTAATAACTTCAAGAATAAACATGGCCTCCAGTAATTGTGTCCATTACGTATTTTGGGGTAGTAAATGGAGAAAAGGAAATGGGGAAGTAAAAAAAAGCACTGGAAAGGTTCCTCATAATCTTTTTTACTCTCATATCCTTGTAAATCTACTCTAGTAACTCTTCTGCCATAAAACTTAATTCAGTTTTTTTAAAACATGTTGCATGAAAAATACTTCCTTTACTACTTATGCTTTGCTGCTGACAAATCACTGGCTAGCCATGCACTATAAGCAAAGCAAAGTCTTTGTAAGGAATTATTTTAACAGAATGCAGCAATATCTGGATGATCACTGCATTTGGGTCAAATACAATAAACATGTAAGGTCTATTTTTTGGTTTTGCCTTGATGCTATAGTTTTTGTTATTGTTCCAGAGCACTAGTACATAGCACATCTATTTGGCCTTTCATTAAATGCATACGTTATTTTGGCATTCCTTTGGTCTTTTTACTGGATTTATTTACCAGATGCTTACATTCTAAATTTATACCCATTTTTAATGGTTTCTATAACACACGTAGACTTTAACTGTGTTAGAATTCTCTTACCTTTTTGTTTGAACTTGAAGAGAGTTTCCTTACACTTTCTTTTCATTTCATTTTCTTTGCTCTTCTAGGCACCACTCAAGGCAAAAATTACTAAATTTCCACTTGAAAACCTCACTTAGAGTTTCGGGTTTTTTCTGAAGCTAAAAAGTAGTTCTATCTGTAATGACCTAAAATAAACCTTGGGCAATTCTGAAGTTATAGTCATATAAACTCATTAGAATTTTGGTAATTTTTGTGGCCCTACAGGAATCTGCAAGATGTTTAAATCTCTTACATTTTTGTATCAGATTCATGAAGTTAAAGGGGGAAAAAAAAGGAGGACTGTGAAGAAACTCAAAAGAACATATAACCTCCCTCCTGTTCAAAAGTGGTTTAGGATTGCCTAAGGTAGGTACTTATCAAGATGCAGTTGAAACCATAAAGGAAATTCTTCAGCCTCTCTCCTTGGTTCATTACCATTCTTTGGCCTTTGAGATAAAAGGTTTTTTGTATCCTAAATTTTATCTAAAAAATAAAAATTAAAAAAAATTCTTATCTACTTGGGCAGAGAGTACAGGAAATTATTCTTTTTTAATAACAGCCTCTAAATATTTGAAAATATGTTTTCATGTTTCTCTTCATGTTTTATTCTTGTAATGTAGCAATTTGGGGGGAGTTTCATATTTGATTTCCAAGCCTTCTTAATAGCAAAATTTAAGTCATGAATTAGCAAAGATACCAATTTGCTTATTCTTCATGTGCAGTGGAATTCAAAAAAGATAATCTGTTCAGAAAGAGAAAAAGAGGTTATTTTACCCTACATGACTTTCTGTGTGTTCATGATGAAATATTTCAGGATAGTCTCTGCCATACATGACTGCAATACTCTGACTGAGGTCTCCACACTACTGAGTAGAACAGGAAAATTTATCTTCTTCTTGTTCTTTATTCTCCTAATACATTCCAAAAAGGTGCTTTTCCCATTAAACTGATGTTATCTGCTTGGCCCTTCTCCACTGCAATATCCATACTTTTGTCTGACTCTCCGAGTATTCTGTTTTGTATTCATGCATCTGATTCTCCTGGATGTAGTTATTTATATTTCTGTTTATTGAAGTTCTTTTGTTTAATTTTTGTTCACTTCTCCAATTATCAGAATCGGCTTCAGTTCTAAACCCATTGCTCAGAATGTTTGCAAAAGTTTTTTGCTGTCAACTGAAAAGCATGTAGATTAATTTTCATTTCACATTCCAAGTTACTGTACTATATCCATTATTATTAATTAATTAAATACATTAATAAAAACTTCTTGTATCGTAGCTTAGTTTATCTGGTTTTATCTCTTTTAAAAAAGCTACAGTAATTTCTAAATAAAAACTGTATAGTTCAGAATGCTACATATAAATGAAAAGAAGGAAAAAAGTCCCTTTCTTAAAAAGAAATGTCAAATTTTCTAGCACTAAGAATTTCTTTCATAGTTTTCAGCTATATCTTGAGTATTGAAGTACATTTTTACATTTACCGTAATTTTGCTTTTTCATTGTTTCTAAGTGCTGATAAACAATATTTCACAGAATTGTGACAACTGACAGGCATGCAAACACAGCACCTATTCTTACACATGCACACACCACCTTGTGTACTACCTGCAATAGTAACATTTGAAAAATTATGATTTTTCAGTCATAATGATTATTTACAGAAATCTTCAGTCACTGCAGAGAGTTCTGCTTTATTGTCATGTTATTCTCATATGGAAAAATTTACACAATTCATTTAATATAAAGCTAAGATTTTTTTCTATTTCTTTATGCACTGTACTTGTCAACCTAACTCTCAAATCCTCTTCTGTTTTCTTGCACATGAGAACTGCATGATTTTAGAAAATCAGGCACAAAGGAACCTCTGAGGTCTTATGTAAACAAGTTTCATTTGCCCATCACAATTGGTTAGTTCCCTGAAACACCTCCCAGTTGAAGGCCAATGACTTCCTTCGAGTTGCATTGCTCAGCATTTTCAGGTAAAAGCCTGCCATATGGGCTGCAATAGGCAACTTAAATAGTGAACTGCTGCCGTCTTATTCTGACTGCAGTGGGGTAGGAAAGAGCAAGAGCAGCAGAGCCCAGGCAGATCTGAGGGCATGGCAACCTCTGGCAGGAGGCAGCAACACACCGCAGTAACATCTTCAGCTGACACAGCTGCCTCTGAAAAATGATGTATGAGCAAGCCATAAATCATTCTTGTTGCAGAGGAATATTTAGTAAATACCTTTCAAGGCCTTTATTGCTTCTTCTCTCTAAGAATTACATGAGTAAATTGCTGTAACAGAGTTTAAGTGTGAGGAAAATCCTGCTGAAGTATTTAGAAATATGCAAAGAGTTTTTCGCCCAAGCAAACATTTCAACTGGAGGGACTAACTTTTAAAGAAACATCCACTACTCTCTTACAGCCTGTATACCCACGCATATTTGTTATTTTCTACAACATTTTTATTTCAGCTATGAAACCATAAAAAATTCCTAACCTGATTTATCATCTAAATTGTTTTGTTGACCAAAGATACTGTGTGAATGCTTGGGACAAGGAGCTGGTTTTGGAATTAAACCTATTGAGCAAGGATGAAGGCAAATGTTTTGCTGTTTAAAAGGCTATATTAAACAAGAAGTAATGAGGTTTAACTACTTGCTTTCTACCTCCAAAGCATTCCTGAGAGGATCCAACAAGATCTAGGTGTGACCTTCATAATTTGCCCAATGGAATGATAAGCCTGTTATCGTTGTTAGCAATTATCTAGCACTAATTGTACATAGTTAACATATAGTGCACATTAAGTCACTGCATCTAATAAAATTTCAGTGTGCGTTGCAGAGCCATTCCCTATTGTCCTATTGTTACTAAATTAGTATTACTATTAAGGGATTAGATGTGCATTGTATCAGCAAATGTGTATTCATACAGAGCTCTAGAGACTGGTGTTGCCATTCAGTCAATCTTTGATCAAAAATAAAGAAGTATATCAATTTGGAGTTTTGCTCTTCACACACTTTCAAGGTATTTATTTTTTAAATTGGATATATATCTCTCTCTTTCATTGATATCATGCTTTCATTTACTATTGAGTTATCTTTTAAAACACAAGTTTTATAAGTGGAAATTAGACAGTTCTGTGAAGAATGAAAATCAGAAATACATTTGCCCCAGTAAAGAAAATAAAATCTGTAAATCTAGCTTTGTCCCTGCAGTTTCCAACTCCATAGCCTAGCTGGACTCTGAATGGCAATCAGCCATAGACTAAGCTGAGCATCCAATTCACACACAGTGCAACCTTTCTGCAGCAAAAGTTACTATTCTGTAGATATTTTCATTACAGAGTTTAGAAAACATGTATAGAACATCTGAATGACCTGCAAGAAGCAGTGCCTGCAATGAAAAATTTATAAGACTAACACATTACAGAAGTGCAAAGATGATTTGAAGAGAAACGGGGTTTTAAGGTATATTTGCTGACTGAAATTCCTTTCTGCTGCTAACTCAAAAAATTTTGCATTCTTTTTCAATTAACTTGTCAACATTTTGGAAGAGATGATGAATAATGAAATGAATGCAGAAGAAACTTCATGGAGCAAGAAAGAGAGAAAGGAAATATCTTCAAACAGGAATAACCTTAGTCTCAGAGCACTTGAATCTTTACATTATTAGTAGTAGCAATATTTTATGAAAAGTATGGCCAAAGCATTGGACTCAGAGAGACCATTTCTTCTGTAGATACCATTGTTCCAGAAAACACATAAGAAGAAAGAAATCAGTTGCTTCTGAATATATTCCTGCACATGTTCCTTAGGCACCAAACTGAAGAGAAAATAATGGTCATGAAAGGGCGATTGAGAAAAAACAAACACAGTCTAACAGGAATGCATGAGAACCAGGAAACCAGCTAGAAATCCCCCTTCATAAAAAAATCCACTTTCACAGTTCCTCCTGGATTTTTCAACTCAATTAGTCCATGCAGATTAAGGTCTTAAAAAGTTTGTCTAGGGTGTCCTTATTTCTCAATTACTAAGATTGGCTTTGGTGTTTTACAAGCCTTGCTGTTAAAATACAAGGTAATTTCACATGGATACAAACTAAACATTAAGTCCTTGATAGAAGGGGGAATCGGAAATCTGAGAGTCGGAGCTGTTTGATGATAAGACATAGATGCATTTTAGCATCCTGAACTGTAGGTTTGTGTGCGTGTGCTTGCATACATTCTGCAGTCGTTAGCTAAATGTGGAGACACCTATAGTTTGAACACGAGTGGGAGGTGACAGTACAACAGACATGCATATGATGAATGCTACAGGGACGTTTAACCCTAAAAGAGCTTTAAACATCATGACAAAACCTCCTGTCTTTTTCTTTTCTTCACTTCACTGCAATGAGCTTGTCTTTTTGCATTTTCATTGCATTTCCATTTTCAGTGCCACATTTCCATTTTCTCTGGGAAGGTTCTGTAAAATCTAAGGTAGATAGACATCTTTTGCACCCAATTTGAAGAAATGGAGGAAAATGTGCTCTTCTCAATTTTGTAAATAGTATGCAAGTTGTATGATCCTCCTACTGACAGTTTCCTTAAGATGCATATTTCTCACAGGAGATTTGGTTCTGTATTTTATCTACGCTCTTATGGTGAATGATAAATACTATTTAACAAGCCAAATGTTCTTGCTTTTGCTATGTGCCTTTGGAGTACTGACGAAATACAAAGTCATGGCAAAGATTTCTGAAGAGGATTAATAACATGCAAAGTGTGTCAGACTGTTTACAAGGAGGGAGTAGTGCTTGATTTTGTAAATAGTTGGGGGAAAATGTCATTGATCTGATTTGTCTCTCCATAATCATGAATCCCTGTATGTCTCTATAGCCAATGGTTACATAAAAATTGCAAGTATATGGTAAAGTTTTGATTGTCTAACTAGGAACTCAAGTGTTCTGGCAATTGTAATAAATGCTAACTCTGAACAGTGGTTAAGTGCTTTGCTGGTAGTATCACTTCAGGATTTATTTTTCTCTTAGAAATTTAATTTAATGCCTTTTTATCACCCCAAAATTCAATCTATAAGTGCACTTTCCCCTAAAATTTGTTTCTGCCACATAAGATATTGAAACAAATAACTCTAAATGCTTCCAGTGGATATTGTCTGAGAGAATTTCCAGTGCTGTAGTGGAGGGATTGTTTTTGGACTGTATTTCTCCAGTACCAAGGAGATCTTTGAAAGATTTAGTTTAAATATAACACCAGAAATTAACATGATACTGCTTTCTATTTTAAGTTCAGGGGCTTTACACAATTTTCTTTTGAGGCAAAGGATGATACGTCAATTCACGTGTGAAAAAAGCATCTTTATATTTCTGTAGAGAGGGTTCCCTATACAAGAATATGGTGTGGATACTGCCAGAAAGACCATGAGATCTAATTGAGGTAATGGATATTACATATACAAATGCCTACAGGAAAGGCCACAACAAGATTCCTGCAGCTTGATTTATTCTACAGTTTATCACCAATAAAGCTATTATAAGAATATTGGTTTGACAGATTTTTTTTTAGTTAATTGGGTCAATTATGCAAATGAGTGTCTAATTAGCCATAGAACATAACTAGATTTGGGAATACAAAAAGATGCAGATACGGAATTAAATCTTATCACATGGTTTAAAGGGAAAGCTTGGCCAAAATGTAAAGCTCCTAGGTATAAAAAGGGAGCCAGCTCACGGGCAGATTTCCATATGAAGTTCTGTTTAATCTGGGCAGACAGAAACCTTGGAAGTAAAAATGATATATCAGCATAAAAGAGGAAATAGGATAATTCAAGCAACAAAACCCTGTCATTTTCCTATAACTTCAAAAGACAATATCCGAGTCAAAAGCTGTCTTAGTGAATATTTATAGGATGACTTAAGGATATTTCCACATAGTTTCTGCAAGAAATAAAAATGAAAACCTCAAACACTTTGAAATTATGACTGATTAAAAGCATACAATTATTTACTGTAGTTTACCTAATTTCCTAATGCTTATCCATTCACTCCCATGCCCCCTGTATTTCTGTTTATTCCCATTCTCTCTTTCTCATATTGCGGGCTGTGAGGTCCTAAGCCTCCTGTCTTTCATTGTAAAAGAGATTTGTGATCTACATTAAGCAATTACCTCTGCTTTTTTTCACATCCTTTCTGATGTTCTACATGTTTAGGCTGCCTCTGTTACTTCTCTCACCACATTATTAACTCCCAAGTAACTACTTTCTCTAACGCTGTTGTCTGGTCTCTAGAGTTTGGAGTGGGGATTTCAGTTAATGCATTGTAAAGCCCTGATTGCACTATTGTGGATGTACTGATTTCAGCTGAACTACAGCGATTTATGCCAGTCCGGAGAGCGGTCATTGTGTATCTGAAATAACCTAGGTTTATTGAATTAAACCTATTTACAAAGGAAAGTATTACTCCAATCCTGGTTTGAAACCTGTAAATCTTTGTAGTATCACTTGACATGAATGATTACAGAAGTATTTGAAAGTTCATGACTGTGGATCACATTACAGCATTCATA
>WEIT01033472.1:19378-29483 GCA_013389985.1 Dryoscopus gambensis
TCATAAAATACTTACATTAAATTTTAAGTAGTGTAGAAATAAGGATTTTAAAATAAACAGTAATACAGTGAGATGCCTTTTTCAGAGAGAAAAAGAACATTTTGTCTTCTCAAACTATTCACATCTTTTCATATCTTTAGGAAATGATCTCCCATTGCAATTTATGATCCAAATTAAAATTTGTTATAAAATGTGACTAGCTGATCCCAGTCAGGTTTTTCAGTTGTTAAATATTGTCTCTTATCAGTAGATCATGAACTTGATTAAAAGATAGAGTAAATAATGTCTACTACTCAGCATTAAGATATCATTTCATTTACCTAGTGCATGAACAGAGAGATTGACAAACACCTAAATTGCTGATAAGACTTTTACTTTAAATATATTTATTATTTAAGAATTCTTTCTTGCCTTTTTAAAATTTTTTTCTTAACATTTCCTTTGTACTGGGATAAATCCTTTTTTTATCTGTTTCTGTGCTCTTTAACAGATGCAAAACCAGCTATTACAATGTAAGACTATCTTTTCAAATTAGAAAGATAAATACACAGCATCTATCACTCTCAGGCTATGACATTTTCAGAGCACAATGGCAGCATTCATGGAAGAGTATAACATAGTGTTCCTAAAGCTTGCTCTTCCCATATTTGGTTTATACAGCTGCAGATTACAGATATCTGAAGAAATATTCACTTAGACTAGAGTGAGATCAAGATGAAAAGAGGCAGCTATTAAAGAAAGACGCAAAGCCTCGGTCAGATTTCCAGTGGACAGGATCATGGTGACAAAGTTGAATCAAGTGCTCATCTCCAGTCTCTCTGTGGGTGTCTAGTAACTGCTTACAAGACATGTAGAAACTTGGGCATCTGTGCATCTGAAACAGTATCTGGTGACTATGAAAATTAGCATGGAAATCTATTTGAAAGGGACATGAGATACATCTAATCACGCACAGTTCTTGGACTTCCAGTCCTTTTTTATGTGATTTGCACAAGTAGACTGTTAGATCTGTAACTTCAGTACTTTTTTTAAGCAGTCTCATGGACAAGGAGAGAAGATGAAATTAAGCAGCTTTATCTGTACTGCAATAATAAAATCCTCACCCACAATTATAGTACAGAATCCTTAATATTTTGTGGGTGGCACAGTCTTTTCACCACATTTAACAATAAGTCAATTTTTTTTTTTCAATTCCATATAAGATATTTTGGGGGAAAAGAAATCATTGATATGGAAGATAAAAAGTCCTGAAAAAATCTGTGGCAGTGTGGAAGGTGGTTTAGTTTTCATGGCTATAGTTGCCAAGGAAGGAAGCAATGACAATAATAGGTTTAAGGCTTTTATGCTTTTTATACTGATATACTGACATACTTGATTATTTAAAAAAAATATGCAATCATCTGCATGCCCACACAAGCAACATTTCCCCACATATTCATTTAAGTATTATGCAGCTGTTATTTTCAAAACCTGTGTATGTTGTCACTTATCTCTCCACTGATACTAGGATAGGTGCATAAATTCTCTGGTTTAATAAGAAAAACTTCAAAGTAGAGAATTCAGAACAGACTCCTTACCTTGGTTACTGCTCTCTGCTTCTAAAATTACTTCTACATCCTTATAATCCAAGGAAGTCTAATATATCATAGAGAAGTCTGCAGAAGAATGACTCTTTCATTTAAAAATTCTCATCTGTTTGAATATAAGTAATATTAATTCAAAAAATAAATTTTCAGGGTGGCACTGGTATTTGTACTTAGCATGTGTGTGGCCTGTTTCCATGTACAGGAAATAGAATATAATTATTTTTTCCAACAGGGTAAAATTGTTTTTAAAATTGCCCTTTGAAAGAGAAAGATTGTCTTAAGTAATAATGCATCATTGGCAAGAAATGAAACCTAAGCTTTTTTCAGATTATGTACCTACTTTTAAAATTTACTTTTAATAGTATTTTTTATCCATGTAATCCTACTAGATTTTTAGAAACCAAGTAAAATTTGGAGGGAAAGAAAGCATCTTTTCTGATTGATTCTCATAGTCAATAAACATACCTTTGTAAAAAGCTAGTTGACTATAATTAAGTAATTACTACAGTGAAAATTATTCTAATTTTAGTGATATATTTATCTGAAGCAGTCAGAGACACAGTAAATAATAAACTGTGAGCATGCAAATGAAAAGTGACCAGTAATTTCCAGCTCTCGTGGTATATGTATATGTAGAGTTTAGCTATGTGCAAGAGGGGAGAGAGTGAAAGTCCGCTCTTTTTTCTGCAAAAGATCTTCAGACGCTAGTGCAGTAGCTAATGTCACCCTCAATTTAATCTAGTCTTCTGTGAATGTAAGACCTGATATTATGTCTCTGTGTACAGAATTAATATCCTCACTTTAGTGTGTGATATTACAGCCAGTAATAAAGATGTTCCTTCAGTAAGCAGAGTAAAAGGTCATGAGTTCATTCCTCTTGAGGGTCATGATGCCTGTAGAGAAAAGTAGTTATTACACACCTAACAAAATTGCCTAGCTCTCCTTATTCCCACTGATTTCTTGTTTTGGTGTTGATCTGCAGGAAAGACAGGTGAGGGAAGAGAAAGAGAGGGGTGCCCTGAATTATGCCTAAAATGTTTAACAGTGGGATTCAAAATAGCAAAATTGAACAAGAAGAAAAGAAGTTATTGTAACCACTATTTGGGTGATTGATAGAAAGTCAGTGGGGGATTAGCAAATGAAAATTTATATAATTTTACATAAAGAAAAAATTCCATTGCCTGTAGCATGGGAGAAGTTGTGCAAAATCCTTACTTGCCAAAATGGCACCAAACAGCATTTAATTTTCAGCTTTACCAGGTTATTGCAGGCATTTCCTTACACATTAAACTTTGTGCCAATCCATGTGCACAGATATGTGTCAGGAATGACAGAAAATATGTCTGGATCATAAACAAATTAATTCATAAGTGTTCAAAGTAAGGATCCCTAATCTTTGCAGCCTGTACTATCTACTCTAGTTCTACCTCTGAGCTGAGAGGGGGAGAAGATGAGGGCTATGCTGAGAAGAGAATACTGCAAGATGTTGTTTTAGAGGTGTCACAGGAGACTGTAGAAGGCATCTGGAACCAGTATTGACCATATGTATAAAAAATGAAGTTTGATTCACTATGAGTTTAATTTAGTCTGGCATGGTTATGACTTAGAAATGCCCAGACTTCTGCTGATTTGCAAATCCCAAAGTCTTCAGCTATTTTGCCAATCAAGTTTCTAATTTTTAAGAGACCATCTGAAAAGGGACAAAAGTGTTACTAGAAATTAATTTAGAAAGTAAGGGAGTCCCACTGACATAGATTTTCCCACAGGATGCAGCAAAATCAACCTGTCAGAGAACACAGCAACATAGCTTGGACATGTTTAAGAAAGGGTGGTAGATATTGGTGCAGGATGTGCATGAGACCACATGAAGGGGGAAGCAGAAGGAGATGTGAGAGAAGACACAGGAGGACACAAAAACAGGACACGTGAGGAGGAATGTAAAGAGGCCTGTCTGCAGAAGTGAAATGGAAGAGGAATGTGTGAGAGGCCATTGATGGAGACATGCTGGAAACGCACTCTTGGAAGGAGTGGTGCTTTGGCAGAGGAGGCACTGTGACCCATGGGCAACCCACGCTGGATCACGGATAGCCCCGAGGACATGCGCCCAGGGATGAACCCACAGCAGGGCAGGGTCAGACCTACAGAGAATGCAGCCTGTGGAGGGATTGGGATAGTGACACCCTCAGAGGGACTGGGGCCATGAAGGGACCCTCACCAGGGCAGGGTCACCCTGAAGTGTACAGCAGCCCATGAATGCTCCACACTGGAGCACAGGAAATAATTAAGAAGAGAGAAGCAGTGGAAGAAAAGAGCAAGATGTAAATGGCAGTAGAAAGAAATGGCTGCACACCGACCTTAACTTCTTGCATTGCTGATTGCCTCTCCAAAGGGTGTGGGAAGGATTGTATGAATTGTGCTACAAAAGCAAGGGAAATTGAGACTAGAAAAAGGGGAAGGAAGGTGGTGGACTGGAGCAAAACTTGAGAAACAAGCAGAAAAGATGTGGCTTTTTCCTAGGTGATTGTTTTCTTTCATTTTTCAATACCTGAGACCATAACTAAAAATTTATGTTAGTTGGCAATGAATGAAATGAAGTAATATTCCTGGTATCAAGACTGTTTTGCCCATGGCAACTGAAACACTGGTTTATAATATTATTTGAACAAAAAATAACTTTTATCTGAGGATTGGTTGAAGTTCATGTTGTACCCAAACTGATTTATTTATGCTTGGCCATATGCAAAGTCCTTATCTTTTGCTTAGGTACCAGTTCACCCCTCTCATAATGCCATTTTCAATGCTCAGTTTATTTCCACATGTCCCACCAATAATTTAATGTTCCTTTGTGTATCTTGCTCATATGGCAAAAGTGAATACACAGGCGATACAGAGATGCCCTTCAGTATGATGTGTTTCTTAGCCAATATATGAAGAGAAGGTCAATTTTTGAGAGAGAAAAAGACTATGAGGGCAGTAAAATCAATGAACTCTTTATTTCATTTAACTTGCAGGATGACCACCAGCTGTTACTGCATCAAATCAAAAACCAAAACAGACACACATAGAAATGCAACAGAGTTTCCATGAGAACTGCTGTGAAATACGTGATGACAGCACTTTCTGTAAGTACAAAACATGCAGAATTGACTTTAAAACCAAAACCAAACAAAAAAAAAACCACCAGTCTTTTCTAGTCAGGAACTAATTTTTTTCTTAGATACAACTTGAGAACCAAATCAGTTTTACACAGCAGGTAATTTCCAGAATTCAAATATTAAATATTTGTTTAGACAGTGTTGTGTATGAGTATATTTGAAAGACAGACAACAAAAAAAAAGCAATTGGGTTGAAAATCTACATGAATTTTTACAGTAAATCTTATGCAGTACTGATGTAATCCTCTCCCTAATAAATATTGTAAACCTAACTAGTTTGGAGCAAAAGTCCATTTAGAGACATCTGCTACTTGCTGACCTACTACAGTGCAGTTAAATACCATCCTGAAAGCTTGGCTTTATTGATTTAATTTATTTTGTCTTAATGTGGCAACTATAGGGAAGCAAACATATTACCTTTCTAGCACATTATCCCTTCTTTGATAAGGGAACTTGAATTAGAGCAGTGCTCTCTCCTCATACACAGTTGGAGGTGAAAATCCCTGAAACCTGCAGAACTCTTAGCTCAATTTTTTCTCTTTGGTGGTCATTTTTCAGCAGTGTATGTTAATCCATATAAAAGATGGGTAATCCATACAGCTAATCGAGACATAGAACAGCTTTGTTATCATACCAATTAAGCAATAAATGGCAGAGAAGATACACCTATCACTGCCTTCTAATTTACAGGAAATAATTGAAAAATACTGATACTGAGTATATTTTTTCACATTGCTTACAATTTTACAAATGAATATCCTTAATGTGTTTGAAAAAGTATCCCAGAAATTTCTTCTGTCCTTTTAAAAAGAAGTTGTTTCAAGTTCTATCTTCAAGTATTTCTGATGTTTCTATATGTTTTAGATAGCAGTTGATTTTTTCAAACTGGAAGATCCTTATTCTGTGATGAGGGAAGTAGGCTCGGCTTGTGAAGCACTTTGTGGTGAAAAGAATTATTATAGAAACAGATGAAAAAGACAACTACATTTAGCTTCCCAACACTTTTAACTATAAAAGATTAATAGGATTCTTTGAGAAGTGTTAGCATCTCTGTTACTTACATGACATCTCAAAGATTTTCCAAGAAAAGTCATCAGGTTAAAGAATTTCCCTTTATTTCAAACTGTGCTTTGTTTTTCTAAGAAACCAGTTATATAGGCCACAGTTCTCAGATGCTTAATTCTTAAAAAAATGTTGGGAACATATCAATCAAGTAAATGATGGAAACATTTAAACTTTAAAGCCTCATAGTCACAAAAGAAACATGGGAAGATTTTTTTTTAATATTTTTTTTTTATTTGTGCCTGGCATTTCTATATACCCAGCCTTTTCTTCATTATTACATATAGAATATGTTGTTGGCCACAAATTCTGGGAAAAGCTTTGCAAAAGGCTCTGTAAGACCAACCTTTTGTATAGCATCCAAATACTAATTCTATGCTTCTGAACACTTAGTGTAACGCTGTCCGGTCCGTTCCCTGGCAGTGCCCGCAAGCCAGAGGCAGCGCGGCAGCGCCTCCAAAATGCGTCCTTGCCACACGACGGGCAGCAGAGGAAACGCAGCGGAGAATCGCAGAGCCGGGTGAGAGATGCGCTTTTTCCCCTCTGCGGGCGGCTCGCGCCAGGTAGCCTGATCTAAGGCAATAGCGTTCCCAAGAACAAAGGAGGCGGGAAGGGCCAGCAGTATGAGTTCCAAGATGCTTTTAATCCGGAGAATTCAGGGACTAGAATGGCCCCGAGAGGGGCGGGGAGCCCCTTTTTCAAGGGGGGCGGTAACAGAAGGGGAACAATGGGGAACAGGTAAAGGGGAGGGCACAGCTGAGATACAATCCAATAAGGGAGTTTGGGAGGCAGGGACTGTAACACAGAACCGATGAAGAACCGAACTTAACAGAACTTTCCAGACCAAGGGGAAGAACAATCTTCAGGGTGCCACCCAGTGGGCTGCGGCTTATACCTTTGTGCCGCTCGTGGAACCCCCCTCAGACCCACTGTCTAAGGAGGGAAAATCCCCCACTGTATGGCCAGGGTTTGGTTGGCAGTGCAGGGCTGCAGCCTAGACTCAGGCTAAGCCACCACCACATTAGTGAACAAAAATATTGAAGTATAATACCAGTATAGACTGGAGACAATGACGGTATAAAGCATTCTTTATTAAGGATAAAAAAAAAAGAAACAGAAAAAACACCCAAAACCCCCCAAACAAAACAACAAACCCAAACTGGAAAAGTATGCATTCTTTATGAGAAAAAAATCCCAAAAAAGTCTTAGAATTACAGAAAACTAGTCGATTTATGTGAGAGAAATTACTTAAGAATCTTCTTACATCTCCTGTATCCTCTTCCTCAAGACTTTCTATGGCATAGCAGCAGTTCTTAAGGCAAGAGGCAAACCTTTCAGAAAAGCCCCATTCAGGGAACTGTTCAGGAAATGTACTTGCATAAATTGCAGATATTTTTCTCACTTCACTGACTTTGTATCTCTGTTTGCATGTGATTATTTAAAAAAAAAAAAAGACCATTATTCTGTAAAGAAATATTTAAAAGTAAGACGGACAATCAAATGGTATTTGTGAATGTCCTACATGTTCCGTTTTCTAAACCATTAAATTGGAAACAGCCTAGTTTAAAGATATGGAATGAGATTCAGGGAAAACATGTTTTTGTGTTCTGTCACTGAACTGACTAGCCTTAGTCAAATTGACTCTCTTCTCAGTGCTGCTACTTTTGAGTTAAATGCAGAGAAGACAGTGACCTCATTAATGTGGTTTGACCCACTAATGAAAACCTGTAGCTATTATTCAGTGTTGTTGTCATAAGGGAGGTTTGAGGAAAGCATGACATTTTCCCCTTTGGAATAATATGTTTTGCATGTATCCTAAAGGGCCTGCTCTGAAAGAGATAAGTAAAAGAATCCACATTATATTAAAAGCAGTTTTCAGAAGAAAGGGACAAAATTATACTCCTGTTCATTTTTAATGAAGTACATGAACTTTAATGCATATTTTACATGCATTTTAATGCATGAAGAGAGTGTAGCATTTTGGGAAATTATTATCAGTGGTTAAACTTTATTTATGTGCACTATGTAAAATCTTTTTTAAATACTGCCTAAAGAAGGTATTATTTCTTATTTGGGAACATAAATAAGCACCAAAGGTTACTGAAACATAATTAAAGATGAATAAAGGTTGAGCATAAGTACAAATTTATTCTTCAATCAGGTTGAACTAAGATTTTAGAATGGCTTTATAAGTGGAAAGTCTAAGGCTTTCATAGACTCTTTTCCAGGATAGCATGGGTATTCCCATGGAAAACTTTATCAACTTCCACTGATTGCAGAGAAAGGTTATATTATTGCAGTCAGAATAAGTATCTCACTTTTAGATAACAAAAATGAAACAAAGTGAAACCCACTTCCACTTACTTCATTCTCTAAAGCCTAAAAGAAATTTGGAATTTCCTCTACTTGTGCTCAAAGTGCAACTTGCTTGCAAGAGAAAACAAGGAAGGAGAAACTGTTTGTACGTGCTTGAGAAGACTTTTACTGAAAGTCTGTAAAACTTCATCTGCATTAAAAAATCCTGACTAGTTCATTGACCAAAAGGCTAGGTTTGCCTAAATAGCAGCAAGATTGTACCACTTGAAGTGTGAGTTGAAGGGCCTGTTATCTAAACCCTTGTATCAGATTAATCTGTATGCTTATCTTTATGGAATATCATTTTGTTGTGCCATAGTTGGAGAATTAACATCGAACTTAAAAGCAGCAAATGATTTTTCTTCAATAAAAAATAAATACATCTTCGTTATATTAAAATCTTGCTGTCTTGATTTTTAAACAGAGCGGAGTAGAAATAGAAACCATCATTATGCTATTGTCCCTATAGAGTCTAAAAGGTTCACTCAAGACTATGAAAAGGACAATTAGAAAGCCTTGTAGGGTGGTGGATATGGCCATGATGTTCGTTCAGATGCTTCACATGGCTGCTCTTTCCTTACGTCACTCAGAGATGCATTATCTGAGGCAGTATTAAAACTGCCTACTGTCCTCTGATCCACTGTATATAGTTTCTACACAAAAGAAAGACAAACAAACAGAATAGGAGTAAATATCTTTATGCAGAAATCACAAAGTGACTAAAAAATACTGAAAATACAGGTTCTGAGGCATTCTCAGGGTATTGGAGATATAGGATGTCTTTTGAGGAAAAGATAAGTCACTTGTGTAGAGTACTAAGAAAAATGTTAAAAAACAAAAAATGCATCATCATGGTTTCAGAGAGAAATAAAACTTGAAATCTTATAATCTGTGAGTAAGAAAAGCTGGTATGTAGTATTCCTGATTGGTAAATGGCTCTGATTTATCAGTGCTATGCAGTCATGAGAAGGAATGAGTCTCTTCAGTCTGTGCTATGCACCCCCAGTTTTGATATCTCTGGGAACATCCCCACTGATATGGTGCTGATATTACCCTTTATTAACAAAAATCTCTTTTTCTTGTTACATAAGCAAAAAAAAATAAATGTAGTCATGAAGGAAGATCTCTTTTCTTCCACTGGTTTATTGTGGAAAAACTCTGTCCCATGTAAAGGTACGGAATATAAATGTACTTCTAAAAATATAACCTCTAACAAACTAACAGAGGAAAATTACAATAAAAAGAGGTGAGTATAAAGAGAATGGTGATCTTTGAAGGTTTTTGTCTGACTATCCACTAACAAAAACATTGCAGGGAATCTCAGTCTGGTCAGGTACAGTGAATCTTTCTGGGATGGTATTTGGCAGACACAATGAGAACACGCATAAAAATTGTTGTTTTGTCCCTGTTATATTTAATACAGTTATTTGGTAAAGTAAAAATTATGATGCATAGCATGGGAGGATTGTTAAATCACCTTTATAAACTGTCTGGAGCATAAGAATTAATAATGCATGTCCCTTTAAGATGAGTAAACTGAAGTACCTATGTATTTCCTACAAAGCACACTACTGCAGACCTGCTCATGTTAGAGCTCTCAGCACTAATTTAATCACCAAATTGTTCTCCCCCATTTATCTACAAAATTCCCAGAATGACATTACAGGGAGAGCACTGTAACCTTTTATGGACTTCAAAAAGTGCTAATATTTTTATACATTCATGTACTACTTCAACATAAGTGGGGATTTCCTTCTCTCAAAACATTTATTCTTCACTTTTGATATCTATAGATACTTATCTCAATGACCCTGAGGTACATATTTTGTCTGTAGACCTAGAATCAGCAATTGCATTATGACAGTAGACATCAAAGATACATTTAAACGACCTTGAAAAGGGTGTTTTGCTTTGCTTCGTATTTTATTGGTTGTGGTTTGGTTTTTT
>WEIT01033473.1:2844-18880 GCA_013389985.1 Dryoscopus gambensis
AAAAAAAAAAAAAAAAAAAAAAAAAAAAAAAAAAAAAAAAAAAAAAAAAAAAAATCACTTGGAGATTTATTTAACTCCTCTGCAGACGTGCACAATAGCTGACACAATTCCATTCACTGAGGAATTTATTCTCTTAAAAATGTGGTGCCATTCTATTTGTTAGAATGGGGAATATGACAGTACCTCAAATCAGACCATGTCAAATGGTTACAAGCAAATTATCTTGGCTTTGGAAGTTACTAGTTGGTGGTACTGTGCTAAGTAATCATGGCATTGCCCATAGATTGTCCACTTCAGGGCTGTAGTGCCCAAATGTAATTTCTGCTGATGAATATTTATTTATAGAGGAATTATTAACTTTTATATTTTGTATAGAAAATAATTGTGATGGTAAATTTATCACTTAGAATTGAATTCTGGAAATAGCTTCTCAAATAAGCGAGAGCAGGAGCTTATTAAAAATGAACCGGAGTCCCATCTGTACAGGTTGTTTACTTGCATTTGAATAAAAAAGTCTTCAACCCCAAATTAAGACTTGGATACTTGTCATCTAAGCTGCTTTTTCTATGACTTTTCTCTATGGAAATGTGTGTCTTCCCCCCTCTGTTCTTGCAGCAACTAAAATAACCACAGGCAGTGACTTTGAAGTAAGAAAACAAAGCAGGAAGAGGCAATCCTTTTCTATAATGGTTAGTTGCAGGAGGTGTGTAGATGTGATAACTCACTTGATTCATGTAACTGTTGTGTGACTTCAAGAGTTAGAGTGGTAAAGGCTTGCAAAGCATGGCAGGGACACAGTGATCTCACTTGCAAAAAACCCACCACCTTGAAACCCATGAACCCCAAACCCCCAAATTCTGAGTGTCAATTAGGTATTTTTAAGCAACTCGAACTATAACAGGATCTACAAATCGCAGAGTACAATTCGATTTAAATATATTATACAGATATTTCAGTAGTACAGTTCTGGATAGTTAAAAAGGTAGATTTTTTTCTTATTTTTAGCTCCATTTTTCTTTGTGTAGATTAAAATAGCATAAGATTTGGAGCAAGTTATTAGGGATATCCTGGCTACACAACTTGCCACAATGTTACAATTTATTGTGGTACCAAGGGTTGCATATTTGTGCTACACAATAAACCAGCAAAAATAATGAACAGCCAAAATTCCCAGTAGTGATATACTAAATCCAAAAAAATTCTTTAGCTACTTTTTTGTTCTTTAAATTTGTTTTATTTACTTACCCTTTTAAGTTATGCCTAGGTGAAGAGATTACATTTTTAGAATAGATGTAGGAGATGAGACTGGTGATCTTAAAGCAAGAAAGAAGGAATAAAGTAAAAGTTGTAGGAAAATCCATCAAAAAGGGTGTGATTTTCCTACACTTTCAGACTGTTTGTTATTTATTTCCCTAATTTAAATTGCTATTTATCTTTTGAAATCATATCTCAAGCACGGACATAAGTGCAAACAAGGAAAAAAACCCCACAATTATGCACTTCTGCATGTTTTGTCTGTCTATTAAAGTGCTATAGTAGTACTTAAAGAATGCACTGAGGATGTTTCCATGAATATCTCACATTACTGTATTAAAGTAATGGAATTTTTTCATAAATGTTAAAGTCTGCAGGAATCAGATCTGTTAGTTCAGCGTTTTCATTCCACTGTCTCTAATATTTCCTCATGAAATAACATTTTAAACCCTTTATGTTTAACAACTGTAATTGTCTTTTATGTGTTTTATTAAGATTTGGTTACTAAGTCTTTAAAAATTTCAGGTGCTCTTCATGAAAGAGACTTTATAAAACCCTTGTCTCATGCAGAGCAAACCCAGCTGGAAAACTGTGCAATACTAAAATAAAATCTGTAACCCACCACTACACCTAGTTTTTAAACAGATATAATATTTTAGTAGGCATATGGAAGTAAAAATTAAGAGGCAATTTGAATGTAGCTGTCAAGGCGCAAATACTGACACTCCTGAAATGTGAGCTTGAGAGATGTATTTCTGTCCTGTGTGCTCAATCAAAGCTCTGGCTGAAAGCATAGGCCATTCAAATACATGTGGAAGGAGGAGCAAAAATAATTGTGATGGAGTGCAGGAAATCCAGGAAATCAGCTATCAAGAGATTTGAGATTTAAGGCTTTGTGCAACAACTGAAGATAATCAACTCTATTTCTACTTTTTTCCCCACACACATTTCTGTTGTTCACCATGTTTATGTAATAGCATGAGAGCTGCCAGGTCTTGTACAAAGTCACAGCTGGAATAAACTTACTTCTGAAACTAATCCCGTGTTTTCTTACCACCTTTCAAATAAAGATCCCAGAAATTCTGTATGTAGTAATTGATAAACATGAGTTTTCACTGGTGTTGTTTCTACTTTTTCTTCTGTTTGTTTATTTTGTAATCCTTGTCATAGGCTGTAGGGTTCATGAAATCCACTTTTCTCCTTTCACTTAATAATGACCTGGTGCTAAGTATCACGGGATGAAATTATATCTGTTTAGTACCAGACTGCCTCTTTCAGTAAATTAAGCCAAAAGCAGTTCTTTGCATAGTACTATTTGTATTATGAAATCTTAACAAGCATGCGTGAAACTATCTGAACACTGATGTTTCACTAGATGGCTTTGACAGAGAAGTGCTGTCCCCCAACCATCTTTCTTAGAGGGATTACTAGTTAAAAAGTACAGGAGAAGTGAGCTTTAGGGAAGTGAGTATTCATGAAGTACAAGAGAAAAGTGTTGCCACTTTGTTGCATCTCAGACCCAGACTAGGTTAAAATGTCATGTTCAATCCATAAAAGTGTATGTGGAGGATAGAGAATTTTTTTCAGTCCTGAGCTTTTTCATGATGACTGTCATTGCTTTTCCTACTTTGGGGAAGCTGTGGTATAGGTATGGGTAGCTCAGCGTGAAGGAGCAGCAATCCCTGCCCAGCAGTAGGTGTCTGTCCTGCCTGGGGGTGCAAGGGGAAGGTCCACAGACCCTGTACTAATCTCCAGTGGTTTAAATCTCGGGTCAGGTAACAAGAGCCCCCTTTTTAGTTGAGCTGATTCAATTCTCTTGTTTGAATGAATGAATGAATGAATACTGTTTTCCTCCCTTGATTAACACTTTGTTCCATTTTTACACCCCAAAAAAGCTCCAACTCTCAAGTATGCATGCCTTTAGTCACTGGTAATTAGTCACTGGAGTTTCCTTTACAACCCTGGCTCTTTGTGCCAATCTTTCAAAGTCCCTGCTGTCATCTTATCCTTCAGTATTTCTCAGATCATAGATTAGTTTATTCTACAAAGAACTTGTTAATACTGCTGATCAAAATATATATTATATGAATTTCAACTTGCAAATGAATTGCTGCCCCCAACTGCATTGTATCAAATGCAAGAAAACAATGACTATATTCCTGTAAGTGAAATAATCCTAGAGGCGTGCTCCTCTTCCCCTAACTGTGTACTTCAGTGTGTAGCCAGGTTTCTTTTATTCTTTTGTTTTTGAGAGGAAAAATCATTGCGCAAAGAAAGAATGAGCTGAAAGTTGCCAGCCAGTACAACAGTGAAAACAGTCCCTTTCTATGTTTCCTTCCTCTCCTGCAGGCAGTGTTTGCAGCCACTGAGAAGGGGACTATTAACAGCATCTGTTCTTCCTACAGGTCTAGCAAACAAATCATTTGCCCCTCCTTTTGTAGTCACATTATTATGGTCAGCAGAGAATTAAGGACCAAATAATTGCATGCATGCAGATAGGGAGGAAGCAGTGTGGCTGTGTAGGTAGTTGGGCTAAAGGACTGAGCTGGTTTGCTGTTGATCTCCTCCATCCCTGAGCTCTCCCGAGGTGATTCCACAGCAGTTGGAGTGGGATAGGCGGACAGTGCCCTGAAGTATGCTGGTTGCTATGGCTACAGTGAAAGCAAATTGAATTACTAACCAATTAAAGTGCCAGGATCTATCTCTTAACCTTTTACATGGTTCCTGTGTCAACACTGAGTGTCTTTTTAACTACACTGGAACTATTTGGTGAAAATTTTAAAACTGACTCTTAACAGCCCAGGGGCTTGTACTGGGCTTGCCTGGAATAGAGTTAATTTACTTCAATTTACTTCATAGTAGCTGTAATAATGCCATGTTTTGGATTTGTGACTAAAACGGTGTTGTTAACGTAGGAGTGCAAACACTATGAAAAGTGTTTACACACTGTCAAGGCCTTTTCTGTTTCTCACAGTACCCCACCACCGGGTAAGGGGTGCACAAGTAGCTGGAAAAGGACATGAACAGGACAGCTGACCTCAACTGAAGAGAGGGATATTTCACATCATATGATGCCATGCTCAGAAATAAAATCTGGTGGAAAAGAGGAGGATGATACACTCATAGAATTCCAGCATGTGTCTTCCCAAGTAACCATGACTCGTGATGGAGCCTTGTTTTCATGGAGATGACTGAACACTTGCAAGCCAACAGGAAATAGTGGATGAATTCCTTATTTGGCTTTGCTTCTGTGTGCAGCTTTTGCTTTACCTATAAAATTGTTTTTATCTCAACTTACAAGTTTATTACTGTTATTCTTCTCATTCTCTTCCTGATGCAACTTGCAGGGAGTGAGTGAGCAGCAGAGTAGAGCTCAGCAGCCTGTTGAGGTTAGCTCATGAGAGTGCTACAGCATGAAAAGGAATAAAGAAGAATCTATCTATATAAATATGCATTTGACTGAAGCTGCAATTTGAAATATACATACATCTTTCCCACCAGGATTAACATGACAGAAGAGTATAAAATGATCGGATTTTCCACACAGTAATTAGTAAAAATTCTCTTCCTCTCTACACCACATTTAGGTTTTTAATTAGCTAAAGTGTGGAAAGTATCCTGCAATTTGCTCACTACTTACTGCAGAGAGGGCAGGAGTTTATTTTTGGGTAAAAGTTTTCAGATTAACTCGTGGGCTCTTGTCACTCACTTTCCTTCAGACCTGAGTGTGAGACTGAAGTCTTTGAAAGATTTAAGTGTGACATTCATTCACTGCTGATGAAACTAAACATCTTGTTAAACAAGTCTTTGCAGAAAAAAAATTCAAGCATGCATTAGTAAAACATTCGTATTTTTCTATATGTCTAAATCTCTAGTCAAGTAGAGACCTTCCTTTTTAATGATAGCTCTTGGGGAAAGTGGAGCAGACACCAAAGCAAAATCCACAAACACAGGAAAGCAGAACAAAGTGCATACGATGCTAAAATGCACTTTTCTCGCTGAAATTTTCAAGCCCTGAGAATTTTTTCTGACTATGCCCAGAAGACTGTTCTACAAATTCAACTTCTCTTATTGTACCCTCTACTGTGTTGGTATTACTTTATGCAGAAATCTGGGTGTAAAGGTTAATAGAATTGCTCAGTTGGTGATAACACTCAAATCAGTAACTGCCTCTGGGTCCTGAACAGTACTGAAATTATACTATTAACTCTGGCTTTAATGCTTACTCCAGCAGTGGTCACGTTTTTCCCTTAGAGAAATAATCAGCAGAAGGACAAATTGGAGATGTATTTGCAGATTTAAAACGCTTACCCCTTACAAATCCCATAGCCAGCTTAACTGTGGTCAGGTGGAAGAAACTGTGTTGTCCTTCGAGAACCATCAGGCAATATTTCCAGGTATGAAATTTCTAAATTCATTTTTGGACTCTGGCGTTCCTTCCCAGGAATCCAATCCTGTTTTATGGAGGAGAAGTGAAAAACAAGTCACGTTCCCTGCCACATTTGCTACATTTTCCTTTTGCATTTATTTCTATAGGAGCTAAACAATGCCTGACCATTGATAAAAAGGGCAGTTGACTGTTTCTGTTCTTTGCGTTCTTTCCTGAAAATGTAATTGGAATTCTGCAGTAAAACAGACTGCTCAAAATTCTTGGTTTTTTGCATACCTTCCTGAAAAGAAAAATCCCTGACTCTCTAAAACAATTTGGAGTAAAATTTTTAGCATTCATTGACGATTTGAAATTTGAAGAATGGCTTCATCAGTGCTCTGACACCAAATACATAACAAGGATATTCATTATAACCCTTGTGACTGGAGTAAAACCTCTTTTTTTTGGCTTTAATTCTGGCAGTGCAATCCTGGTCCAGTTGAATACAATGACAAAATTTCCATTAACTTCAGTAATGCAGAACTTTGCCTGAGGAGTTTCTATTGCCATTAGTAATAGAGGTATAAGCCTCCATTAAGGCAATCAAGGTCTATCGAGATCAGATTCTGTGTTGTGCCAAACTAATAATATTCAGGAACTGAGCGCAGTCTATAAAACATTGCAATGTGCTAAGGCTTTTATTCTTTTCACATCTCCATTAAATTAGAACAGCAACAAGTTTGTTCATTATGGTCGTCCCATTCTTCAGTGACAACATGCAGCTTCACCTTTCAGTAGGCTCAGAGTGACTGCAAGATCTTTCCAAAGACTCAGTACTACTGTTTGAAACCATGGCAGGGCTTTTCTCCTATTCAGGTTATGTTCTCGTTTCTAACTAATCTAGCTGTGTTCATCAAATAGCAATCTGTTTCTGCATCTGGGTGCTGTGTAAGTGAAATCTGTCCTTCAAAATGGAGAATTAGTCTCATTTCTCTATTAGCCACTGGAATGTTCATAATAAAGCTTAAAGTGACTCACCCTTGACTATATGCACTAATCAAAAGTGATATTATTCCAGGCAATTAAGACTTGTGAGGCTAATTTTAAAGTAGGGGTTCATGCCTTCGAAATAACCACTGTTTCGTTGTTTGCTTCCTTTTTGTTTCCAAATTAGTGTTCTGATAGGGGATAGAGAATGTACTGAAAGATACAATAATTAGCTTGAAGCAGTAAATTAAAATAGAAGAAACCTAAGCCTGGATCCATGTTTTAGATTAACATTTTCATGGTTGTTTCCTTAAACTCCTACCACTCACATTGAAGTGTATTATCTTATTTCAGCATCTCACTCCACAGTACGTTGACAAAAGAGGTCATAAACCTTATTCTGTAATTGCAAAGAATACTGACATAGTACCTCTAAATCTGCAGAGTCATCTAGGACAGTACATGGTAGATGAGTAAGCAAGCAGAAAACAAATAGTACTTAAAATTAAATATGACATCATTTAAATTTTTATGGGTTTTTTTTTTCTGGACAAGGTGTTTACAAGCAAGATATGAATGGAAAACATAGCATCATTCTAGAGCTTGAAATGAAAGGTGGAGAATTACCTGTTTTTATCAGAATAAATTATCAGATAAGGTAAAGGTAAGCACAATTTACCAACAAAATATTTAGTGTCAGATAGTGAAAGATTTTAATTTATATAATGGAAAATATACATGCTTGGCCAGCATAAGCGAGTTCATTTTCCACAACAACAGCTTTTATGTACAGTGAGATTTAGTAGAGAATTGTTTCTTTAGGACATCTGAGACTCCTGGCTGAAGGGTCTAAGACCACATAACTGAATAAATTTCTTGCTGAGCAGAGAGCCTGTACAGGTTTTGACCTGCATGGAAATTAGATGAGAGGAGATTGTGCTTAAACTGACTGCCTTATGGGTCTGTGTATTGGGCTTGCATGGCCAGGTTTTGGTAGTGGTGGGGACTACAGGTGTGACTTCTCTGAGAAGCTGCTGGAAACTTCCCCTATGTCCCACAGAGCCCATGCCAGGTCACTCCAAGACAGACCCTCCACTGGCCAAAGCCAAGCCCGTCAGAGACCATGGAAACACCTCCTTGATGAAGGTTTTAAGAAGGGGAGAAAATATACTGCTTATAAGCAGCTGAGAGAGGAGAGTGAGAGGAACAGCCATGCAGACACCAAGGTCAGTGGAGAAGGAGGGAGAGGAGGTGCTCCAGGTGCTAAAGCAGCGATGCCCCGGCAGTGCATGGTGAGGAAAACTGTACCCCTGCCACTCATGGAGGCCCATGGTTGAGCAGAGATCCACCTGCAGCCTGTGGAGGTCCCCACAGTGTAGCAGGCTGATATGCCCAGAGTAGGCTGTGATCCCATGGGAGGCCTATGCTGGAGCAAGCTCCTGGCAGGACATGAGGCTCTGTGGAGAGAGGATCCCACTCTGGAGCAGCCTGTTCCTGAAGGACTGCACCCCACTGGAAGGACCCATGCTGGAGCAGTGTGTGAAGAACTGCAGCCCACAGGAAGCACTCACACTCTAGTAGTTCATGGAGAGCTCCCATAGGAGAGACCCCATGGCAGAGCAGGGGAAGAGTGTGCAGAGATGTCCCTCTGAGGAATACGGTTAGGCTGAGACAATGTATGTTGAACTGACTGCAGCCCCCATTCCCTGGCCTGTGGTGTCGTTACAGAGGGAGGAAGTAGAGAATTCTTGAGTGAAGTTAAGCCCAGAAAGGATGGAGCAGTGGGCAGAAGGTGTTTTTAAGATGTGGGTTTATTTCTCATTATTCTATTCTGATTTGGTTGGTGATAAGTTAAATTAATTTCCTCAAGCTGAGTCTGTTTTGCCTGTCAGAGCAGCTGTTGAGTGGTCTCTCCCTGTCTGTCTTGACCCATGAGCTTTTTGCTATATTTTTGATTCCCTCCTCAGCTGAGAAGGGAAGTGATAGAGCAGCTTTGGAGGGTACCTGGGCTCCAGTCAGGGCCACCCCAATACAATATGACACAATGTTCTGTAGGTAAATGCCAGAAGTCGTATCTCTCTCCAGCTGATGTGATAAATGGAGAATAAAACTATAGAGCAAAATAGGATGCCTCTGAAAGAAAAGCAGTGTTTGTAATATCTCTCATGGAGCCAATTTCCTTTTTCACCTTTTTTTATAGGGGGAAGAGAAAAACTCTGATACGAGACTGAATTAATAACTTCAATGTTGTGGGTTTGTACTTCAAATAATCTGATATGGCTCAAAGAACAGCAAGAGGGTTTCAACCCTAAAAGACAACATAGGTAACAGGCATCATCTAGGTTCAGCTTCATTAGAATATTCTTGTGATATCTTAGGACAGAAAGCAATTTTTTCTCCACTGCCTATATTATCCTTTTGAGTGTTCTGGGCAGGTGCTTCCTGGCCCCTCCATTCTTGGTAGTGAATTTTCTACTTCCTCTGTTCATGTATTCTGTGCTTCTTGGTAGCCAGAGGTGAACAGCTAATATTTTTGTCATTATTTTTTCCATTCAAACTCTATTCCCTCATGCAATTCCATTCATATTTTTATGTTCTGTAATGTTTCATTCTCAGCAGTCAGTATTAGTTTTGTGACCATCAGCCATCCAATACCCATTAGACCCAGAGAGGAAATATAAAAAGTGCTTGGCAGGCATTGATGGTGTGAGTATCTACAATCGGAATATCTCCACTGAAGGCTCATGTGAGCTAATTAGTACTGGGATCAGAGTGTTCCAGTTAGCCTAACCTGAGTATAAGTATTCCCACAGCAAGGCCTTCTGTGTGTTGCTGTCCCTGAACCAATGCACGTATGTGCCCCAGAGAGCAAAGCCCTGCTGCTTCGTGCTGTTGTGCTATGGGATTTGTTCCTGTGCAGCTGAGTCAACTATGAGAAAATGTCATTCTTTGGATTGTTCAGACAGTGCTGGGGCAATCACTATATGTCTTTTTTTTTCTGAAGACAGGCTCTGGGCTAAGCTAAAGGACAGAACACTGTTAGTTTATACAAATTGCTGAAATCCAGTGTGCCTATGGTCTAATAAGCATACAGTAAAGTTGTTAATAGATAAAAATAAGGGGGTTTTAAGACTAAAATCAAAGTCTGTAGTGGATACATGTTCTTGCTTACCTAATTTATAACCTGATCAGACATATCACCAAATAAAGATGCCTTCATGTATTTGAACTGTCTACCTTTACACTAAAGAAACCCAAGTAAACATCTACTTAAGAATATATTTTATTGCTATATGCAGCCAAAGCCTTTGGAAAGCCTAAAGAGTGATGTTGTTACTATTTATACTTTTTCTTTTATAATAGTGAAGAAAGTTCAGGGTAGTATTTAGTGAAAGCTGATAGCTATTTGGAACAAAATTAAATACGATAATGCTGATATACTAATTTATTGACTGGTGAAACCTTTTAATAAGCTGATAGTTTCTAATCACTGGCAATTAATAATCACTTATAATGCTACATCCCTTAGGAGTAATATATTTGATCTAAAAATCTAGACAGAAGAATTCATTGATCTCCTATCTCCAAATAAAATTGTAGAATAGTTGTGTTTTGAAGGGAACTCAAGAGGTTATATGGTCCAACCCCCTTCCTGCTCAAGCAGAGTTACATAGGCCTGGATACCCAGGATCATGTCCAGACATCTTTTGATGAACAGTCCACCCACTCTTCAAGGATAGAGACTCCACAACCTGCCTGGGAAAACTGTGCCAGTGTTCACTCATCCTCACAGTAACAAGGTGTCCCCTGATGTTCATAAGGAATCTCCTGTGTTTCAGTTTATTCCCACTGACTGAAAATAGCCTGATTCTGTCCCATTTCTGCCCTCCCTTCAGGTATTTATGGATAGTGAAAAGATCCCTCCAAAGACCTCTCTTCTCCAGGCTGGACAGTCCCAATTCTCTCAGCCTCTCCTCATATGGGAAATGTTTCTGTCCATCACCTTCTTGGCTCTTTGCTGTACCAGTATGTCCATGTCCCTCCCATGCTGAGGAGCCCAGAACCAGACACTGCCCCAACACTGCTGAGTAGAGAGGAACTATCCCCTCCCTTGAGCTTCTGGCAACACTTCTATTTATGCAGCTGATGACACCTTCAGCCTTCTTTGCCACAAGAGCATCTTAGTGACTCGCATTCAACTTGGGCATCCACCAGGACTTTTCTGCCAAGCTGCTTTCTAGGTGGATATCCTTTAATATATACTGGTGCATGGGTTTTTTCCTTCCCAGGTACAGGTTCCACACTTCCCCTTGTTGAATTTTATGTGGTTCCTGTCAGCCTATTTCTCCAGCCTGACCAGGTCCTTCTGGATGGCAGCACAGCCTTCTGGCGTATGAGCCTCTCCCCCATTTTTATGCCATCAGCAAAAATACAGTTAATGAAATTGCACAAATTAACTGAAAAGAACAATGTAAGTCTTGCCAAGCATATCCCTAATGAGAAGGAAAAGTTATAAGGGCTATCTTCTTATAATAATGAATATGGTCAGTAATTGTACAATTTTTCTCCCACTTAGAATAGAATATGATATTAGACCCAATAGAAAGATTCCAGTTTAACCTGAGCCTATATGAGACATTACCCTTTTCAGTATTGGGATTTGTCTGTGTGATGAAACGTGAGCAGAAAGGAAGGAAGAAATAATACACATGTAATAGAAAAATTACATTAGTAGAAGTTGCTTGAAAGGCCTCCTGATAATAAAGGAAAAATAAGCTTTGTTTTTTTGAAAGAAAATACAAGACAGGAGTTGCTAGTTATTACCCTATGTGAAAATACTATTAAAACTAAAAGCTGGCAAAATGGTGGAAATGTTCGTGCTTATAATGACAAAGAAAATAGCTTTTAATTCTAACTGCTTATCGTTAAAAAAAATGTGAAGGAAAAGCTAACTTCCCTGCTTGTAGCTACCTTGCAAAGTGATGTTTAATGCAATATAGGTAACATTTCAGTTGACAATACAGATATTAGAAATTCTCAGAAAGCTGCATATGACTCGTGATCCAGTTTGAAAATGGTATGTTTGATAGCAGAAATATTGCTGTCAGGCTTCTTTGCTTGGAACAGGAGCTTGCTCCTGACAAGTGTGTGAATGGCTCTAGGCAGAGGCTCATATTCCCAATCCTCCTTACAGAAGGCAGGCCTTCTCCTTAAATAGCAAGAATGTTCAGGTGGAAGATTTAATTATAAGAATTATATCTCTGGGTTATTTGTAAATGACTTAAAAATGGGAAAGTGCCTCACAATATTACAATCAAATGGTCAGCTGGTTTAGGGTTCAACTTGACATTAGAAGGCAATGCAATTAAAGCCTAAAATAATTTTCTACCAACCCCCTATCATGTTCAGGATAAAAACTGAAGTTAAGAGTAGACTCTTGTAAATGTAGTTTGTTTGAGGATTTCTACAGTAACCAAAACTTACAACAACTTCAAGTTTAATGGAATGACTTATAAAAAATAATTTTTGTCTAACTGAAATTGCATTTAAGGAAAACATGGTGTAAGGGAGGGTACTCCAAATATATCGCTTCTGAGAATTATATGCAGTTAATTTCTTTGAAGTCACTAGTTAATAAAATGTGTGCAAAATTTCACGTTTTTGTTTTTGGACAAAAAAAACAAAAAGCTGAAGAAAAAGGGTTTATTCACATATTTTCTGTGTTTTAGAAAAAAAAAGTAATTTACAGTCTGTAACATTTCCATCCCACAATGCTAGTGGCTGAATGTGTTTCAAGACAGTAAGTATGTCTTTGCTTTCAACCTCCTCATTACTGCATTCAAGAACACATTTTGTCTAGAAGTGATTGGCAACAGCAAAAGGTAATAAAATTGTAGAGAGGGAAGGGTGTTCACATAACTGGTCTCTAAATGGTCTCCCATATTTTGGGATTTTAAAACAAGAACCTGAAGTCCTTAAGGGTTATCTTCTGGCATTTTGGTTTCAGATATCAAAATAGATGATTTTCTTTGCTTAAGTAGGAAACAGTATTTATACTTCTCTAACTTAATTTTGACATCCAGGTAACATTGTGTAAGGAAAGGATCAAGAAGACATATTTCTAAAATAAAGTATATGGTGATGCTAACTTGTCCATTTTCAGATCCTAATAGACAAATATTTCAGTGGCTCATTTCTATAAAATTCATACAGGGAAGACCTATTTTTTTTTTGAAATTTCTTGAAGAGATTTCTCTGCATGAATCTCAGGTTCATCTTCACATGTAATTAATTTAACACTGAAAAGGCAAAACCAGTTTCTTTTCTTTTTTCTTTTCTTTTCTTTTCTTTTCTTTTCTTTTCTTTTCTTTTCTTTTCTTTTCTTTTCTTTTCTTTTCTTTTCTTTTCTTTTCTTTTCTTTTCTTTCCTTTCTTTTCTTTTCTTCTCTTTTCTTTTTTCTTTTCTTTTCTTTTCTTTTCTTTTCTTTTCTTTTCTTTTCTTTTCTTTTCTTTTCTTTTCTTTTCTTTTCTTTTCTTTTCTTTTCTTTTCTTTCTTTTCTTCTCTTCTCTTCTCTTCTCTTCTCTTCTCTTCTCTTCTCTTCTCTTCTCTTCTCTTCTCTTCTCTTCTCTTCTCTTCTCTTCTCTTCTCTTCTCTTCCCTTCCCGAACTTCCCGAACTTCCCTTCCCTTCCCGACAGTTTTTCACCATTAATTCCACAAGTTACCAGGTCTTGGAGATAGTACAGATACACAGTGCTTGCAAAGTTGTGTTTCATATTGTTAAATAATGCAGTGGTCTCCAAAAGGGTAAAATTCTCTGTCTTTAAATAAAGGCACTCTGAAATTCAGAAGATTTCACAGTGGGTTTTAAAGCTTTTAAATAGCCTATAGCAAGTACTGTTATGTAATCCTTTAAACCACCATTTGTGGCAAGCTGGTTTTCCCTGGAGTGCATACATAAATAGGCTTCTGTAATACTCTCATGCAGGAAAAACTTACAGTCTGCAGATATAAAGATTTTTTTTTTTTTTNTTTTTTTTTTTTTTAATCAGTAGAGAGAGAATGGCTGGTAAGGTGGGAAGGCTTCACACATCTGACGGTACAGTTCTTCAGAAACCCCTAGATGTGCCTATCGACTTTAAATAACTAGTCCGGATACAAAGGCCATTTATAAAATAAATGTTTTGAAAACTGTTTCAACTTACTAGTGAACACAATACTGTGCCAGCTGGAGTTCATGGTGGCCATTAATATTAGCAGGAGGAAATCTGAGCTACTTGGGGTTTTTTGTGGCTGGGTTGTTTGTTGGGTTTGTTTTGTTTTGTTTTGTTGTTTGGATTTTTTTTGTTGTTGTTGTTTATTGTTTTTTGTTTGCTTTTTTGTTTGTTTGTTTGTTTTTTCATTAATCTGTGAGCAGTATTTTAATGAAGAGAGATCAGATACCATTTTATATCCAGCATAAAACTCTTTTGTAAAGGAAGAAAACACATTCCTGGTCCATAATGTCTATCTAGGCATTCTTCTAAGAGTATTCATAAAAATTCTGTACCATACCTCAACTTTTTATGCATCAGCAGACTGGAAAGTAGCAGTAAAGATTTCATCATATAACACAGAATATGTAAACTGGAACTTTCATGGAGTACCTTGCTGTCATTTTAAAATAGAAATAATTGTATTTCATACAAGAAAACGACATGTTCTTGAACTTTGGAAAATTGATTTATTGTCTTTTTGGGAAAAAATATTTATTCCAATTAAAGGATGAATAAGTGGATACATTTGACCAAATCACAAAACTCTAATTTCTGAGGCAGTGGGATAAAGAAACATACTAACTCGTGTCCAGGTGGGTTTGCCCTCTATTGGTCTTATGTTTTTAAAAATGTTTCCCTGGAATACACTTAGTGCCTTCCCAAGTGTAAGGATGCCAATTTTTCTGCAGCTATTTCTTTCTGATGTTACTTAACACTGCCAATCTGGACTGTACTGACTGAGGGGAAAAAAGATATTCTTGCCATGAGTACAGCTGGAGTGTCAGACAGTGAGTGTGTAAGTCTACTATATAAACGTATGCTTATATTATGGTAATATCTGTCAGTTATTTTTCAATTTTTTTTTGATGTCTAGCTCATTATGGCTCTGTTGGTTTTGTTCATGGTTGTTTTCTTCTCCCTAAATACCAGTTTTCCACCTTCCTTTGATTAATATATCACAGTTGTCTCCTTTTTATTGTGTTCTTCTTTTTCAATTTCAAAGAAGAAAATGATACTGAGGGATAATCAACTCTCTCTGCCTTTGCTAGTGGAGAGCATGATGGGGCAGAAATGGGATAAATCTTTTTCTCCTTCACTATAAAGCAGAGGTTACCCTAGGGCTGAACAGAGCTCATCCTTGAAACCACACAGAAAAATATTGTATTTTTGATGCTAGGAACTCAAGGGAAATAAAAGTTCATACTATGCCAAATTCTTCTTTGATAAAATGTTTAGTTTAGGTTTTTTCTAATGAATTTGGTTTAGAAATAGTAGAAATAAGAGAAAATTGATGTTTACTTGTTCATTTATGCTAATGGGCTTAACTCTTTAATGTGGTACTTGAAACAATTATGTTTCTGAGGTTATAAATAAAACAAAAAAAATTTAGTGTTGTCATTTTGGGGTTGTGAGGGGGCAAGGTAACCTTTTCTGACACTTTATTATGAATCTATAGTGGAAATTATGTTCTCATAATTCCATCCTTGGTAAATAATTAGGCTTATTCCCCCTAAGCTAACAGTTCTTATTTCAAATGTAATATAATTTGGCTTTTGAGAATATATGTCAGTATTAAATGATGTGTGGAATGAGTAATAGCAACCAAGGTATTCTTTAAACTCACAGTTTTACTGATAGTGCACTTTTTAAGAATAGCATATAAAATTCCAGTCAAAATATCCAAAACAGTCAAAAAATCCAAGAGAGTCTTTTTCAGACACAAAATAGACCAAATTTCCACCTTACTTTCTCAAAAAAGTGTTTCTGAGAGAGAGAAAAATGATGAATAATTGTAAGTACAGTGCGTCAATGTCCTCTAGATCTAACATATGCCCCAAACACAGAGTTTGGGTGTGTAAAACCTGCTGGAACACCAGAGTAGAGCTATATAGATGGTGTAGGAACCAGATCTTAGTGGCACCCTGCTGGTGGCTCGGTCTAGCAATCAAACTATGCTCTATACCTTACATATATTTCTTCTTGGAGGGAGCTGGAAGATGACTGAGGGTAAAAAAGGATAATGGTATAGAAATTACAGGAGAAAATACAGCTGCTACTCCCTGGATGGAATGCAGTCAGCATATCCAGCCTCCCACAAATAATACTAAGGGGAACTAGATGGAGAGTGGAGTGGAGACCCCACAGCCAGGCTCTTTCGAAACCCTTGCAGAG
>WEIT01033474.1:148-14539 GCA_013389985.1 Dryoscopus gambensis
AAGATAGAGTCCTGCTGGATACATGCAATAAGATTGTTTCTTATTTAGTGGCTTATTCCCAGGTGCAGAAATAACATCCCAAATTTAAAAGTAATTCACCTTCACCCTCATCCCACCATAACTATATATCTGTCTTAACAGTATGATCATCATTGACCACAGGTCAGATTGCCTCAGGTCAGGTGAATTTGCAATGATCCTATGATATAAAAATAATTTAATTTGAAGGGAAGAGAATGCCCCATAAGATACAAGTAAAAGACAATCTGCTCAGTCTTTCCTTCTAAATCCAATAATCATAGAAAGAGTGACTCACTCTCAGAACAGCCCTGGTTTTCTAAATGAAAAAAGGACTCTCACCCCTGGCCCAAGAATGCCAATCAACGAAGCCAAGAAACGCTTTCAAATAGCCAAATGAGGAAATGCAGCTTTTTTATTCATCCCAGTGAAAAACAACCCCAATGGTTTTTGCAGTATATGCAGACTCTGATCATAAAAATATTCTGCTGGGATGCTTACCTAATTTTTTTAAAAAATAAACAATTATTGATTAACTGTTCTGCAAGCCTGGATCGTCTCTCCAAAGCTTTAGCTAAGGGTTCGTATTAGGAAAACTACAGCCAGCCAGAGCATAAGGGCACGCACAAAACTGAAAATGCACCCATACCAATTTTAGATTTGAATTCACCATGGTGTTGCTTTTACCCCAGCAGCTCTGATAAGTTGCTCAAGGTTCTAGTTAACAAAAGGTCACTCTCTAGCATTTTTTTTCCCATATTTTTTAATGTCAGAGAAATCCCCAGGGCTCTTGTGAGTTGCTCTGCAAATGCCATCACACAGAATGGAAGAGAGCAGCTTTTGGGTTGGGGTAGGCATCTGTGAGAAACCAAACCCTCTTGGTCCCCAAGGTGACAGTGAAGATAAATTCACTGTACAGACTCACACAGACAGGCAGAGCTACTGAAGGCTACAACAGTCTGCACTCAGCGCCCTCATGCAAAATCTGCAGAACAAACACTGCTTTTCCTTCTACCTGCTCGTAGTGTACACTCATCGTACAGTGTTTCACCAAGCCAAGAGAGATGGGAGAGCTGGAGAGGACAAGGGCTGAAAGAACACAATTCAACCAGAGTCATTCAAAAAGAGTAACTTGGAAGACAAGCAGTTCAGCACAATAAACTAATCACTTCCAGACTGAAAAGTCTCACGGAATAAAACAACTAGAGTGCTATATGGAAACACTGCACATCAGGAAGACTGTAATTACCCTCCGAAGAAATTAGAGAAGGAAACTGCAACAAGAAAAAATGAATTAGAAGCTAAAGTCAGCAAGTTTAAAGATTAAAATCACTATGTTTTGCAGAAGGAAGAAAACCAAAATACTGTAATTTCATCTTTACATATAATAACGATAACACGGGGTGGTTATTCAAAAATACAGAATGCATTATACTGGACATCACAGCTGGCACATGTCTAATCCACTCCAGTTTACACTGACTATTTCTTCCTATGTCCTTCTGCTAAGGGGAAGAAAAAGAATCCACATACAACAAAAAGAAAGTGTTAAGGTACAAAACATTTCAGACTGAAGTTAGAAAAGCAACACAGGAACTACACCCAAGTTTGCTTTGTGCTTCACACAGTCATGGCAAAATAACAGTACTCATTTTTTCCTGTATTGCGAACACTGAAATAACCATCCATGTCCGTCTCTCCTCCACATGAGACAGCTGATGCTGAAGCTTACAATAAGAAATCACTTCAAACTCTGTGCAGAACTCCACAGCCCATACACCAGAAAATGCAGCTACGCTGGCTACCTATGGCACCAACACAATGTCAAAGTAGAGTGACCTTTATTTTTCTGAAAGCTCCCCTTTCTTCAAAAGAAACCTAAGTCACGCTACTGCAGGTGCAATACATGTGATGCTACAGCCTGAGCTCCAGGTACATAACAATGAACAATTAACATGGTATTTCTTATTTTCCAGGCATATTGCCAAGTTGCCACTAGCCCAAAGCACAGAAGAACAAATAGATTTGCACAACAGAATTATTTTTTGGGTATTTGTTACCACTGGCAAGAAGTTCACCTAAATGGTCAATTTTTACACTATGAGAATATAACTAAAAAACAATAAATATATCTCTGCTGAACAGAGCTCTCTCATCTCAGATGGCCAACTGCCATTATTCATTTTCCTTGAGGTGTTTTGGGGTTTTTTAATGTTGCTCAACTTTTTAATGACCATGTTTATTCCAGTAGGGTTCTGATCTGAAATATCTTTAGGTCTACCTATAAAAAGTAACAAGTCTGTCAATAACAATTTCTGCAGAAGTAGTATCATTATACCCAGCCTAACTATTCAGAAGTGCAGAGGACCACCATGTGATGTCAACGACCTCAACAGATAATGCAGTGTAATAGTAAAACATTCAAGCAGTTGCTGCTAATTTCCAATTAAGGAACATAACAATAACTGAAATAAACACAGAATTACACTTGGCTTTGGCTTTGCAGGGTAGTTTTGCCTTCACATCAGGTGATACATTTCAAGATAAGAAAGGAAAGCAAATACGTTTGCTTCTTTCCCCCCCCCACCTCTATACTCCATCCAAGCAGGGATCTGTTTGGCCCTAGCAAGGACCAGGATAGGACTGCCTTCAATTAAATCCCCACAACCCTTCCAGTATTGGAAGATAAGGCAAGAGTACATTTTGGCGAGTGGATTTATATATATATAGGTCATGATTGACTGGAAGCTATGTTGTTTTGGCAGCAGAATAAAGAGGAAGCCCTCAGCTCCTCATTTTCTGTGAGGTTTGAATGCCAATCAACTGACCTAAAAAGCAAAATATTTTGAAGAGGCCAGTGAACCTGGAAGCAAAACCAGTGGCCAACCTGTAACAAGAAGTAGCCAGACATACCCTGACATTAGAAAAGGCAGGCAGAAACTAGCTGATGACAGTGGACAACCTCTCCCAGCTCTGTGCAGCATGGTATTTCTTGATAATGGAACTAATATTGTCAGCACAGGGGAACTGGAAGTCACTCATGACTGACTGTGATTATACTGTAGACAAGTTGCTATCTGCCATTCAGTCCCATATGATGTGTCTACCCTTCCCGTCTCCACATGGGAGCCAAACAGGATTGCAAAGTTTATCATTCCAGCCACTACTGCACTTACAGTGTTCTTCTCAAAGTGCTACTCAATCAAAAGGAGAAAGTACCTATAAATCCTCTTTTATCTCTATAATATAAGAGCACAATAATCTGCAAGTTCAATATACTGTGTAAGCTACAAATTAAATCAACTGCTAGCTTTTTGAAGAGTTCTCATTTTTAAAGGCTCGTGCTTCAGCACAGAAATGAAACACCTCATTCTAAAAGCTTACAAGGAATATAAAAACTCCTCTGGTTTAATAGAACTACTGTGCTTTATAAGCATCAGACATTTTGAGTAAGTTTTTGCATTAATAATAATAGTTAAATGCATCTACATTAATATGATGAAAAACAAAACCAAGCTTCTTTCAGTAAGAATTTGATATCAGATGTGTTATGGCTACACATTAAATGTTTCATACCAAAGAAAACTATAAACACTATCAAAAATAACACAGCTATTCCTCAAATTTATGTGAGTTATGTGATGTTTATCAGCTTAGAAGTACAAGACAACAGAGCTTTTGCTTGATTTTAAGGGTATCAACCACACACCGTGTATCTGCTTTAGTTTACAGTTCTACCACCATTGCTGTTAAGGACACACTGCAGCCTGATCCATCAGAGGCTAATCCCGAGGTTTAAACAAATGATTCCCTATTATCTCTTGGCCTTAGAATGTGCAGCATCAGAGATCTGATGGATTAATGAAACGCTGCTCCTGCTAATTGCTGACACTGGAGTATTTAGGGCACTGAGGCAACCACATGAATAAAATTAATAATTAAAAAAAAAAAAAAGAAAGAAAGAAAGAAAAAGAAAGAGGCTTCCTAGCTTTCCTCTGCAATACATTAACCAGTCACAGAATGTCCTGTTGTGAAAAATCACTAAACCTATGCTTTATCACTTGCTCCCAGACAAAGAAAGTCTTTACCCCATTAAGTGCTCTTTTGTTTAGCAGCTGTACAACCAACAACCAAAGATACTAAACACTGACACAAAAGGTAAGATAAAGAAATGTTTTACACTGACTTCTTGTAAAACTGTGTGTAATGCAGAAAGAGGCTATGGAAAATGAGAAACTCTTAACCTACATAAAACTTGATGCCTGCTCCCTAGGAAAAAGTGCTGGACCATCTGGAAGAGTGCACTGAGCAGCCTTACTTTTACTGACATAAAAATCTAAAACTGGTATTAAATAACAATTTAACGCAGCAGAAATCACAGCTTTTCTGCTGAACAGTGTGCTTTCATTGTGAATACCTATAAAGGAAGTGGAAGTGTTAAGTCCCTAAATACACAGACACCTCAATTGCAAATGATCAGTGTACTAAACTCTTCCACTCTCTCACCAAGTTATAAAAACAAAGAAAGTGTGATGGAAATATGGGAAACATGCAGATTACAGGGAAGTATACAATAGATTTTCTCTACGCTTAATGAAAAAATACCAGTCATTTTCTGTGATCCACCAAACACTGGATATGCATATTCACCTGCAATATCACAAATGATAGAAACAAAAACACAAAATCAAGTGAAAAAACCCTTACACAGGTGAACAGAAAAGAGCGTGCCTCTCTTGGACGAAGGCAAAGCACTAAACTCAACTACTATTCAACAACAGTGAGGAAACATGCTTAAAAATCTTCCCTTCTTTTCCCTGCACAAGACGACAACAGGACCTTGTTATGGGAAGACGAGGCAACATAGATGAAATGTAAAGAGAGCTGACCAGAAAAAAAAAAGGGGCAATGTAACATTTATGTGCCTTGCTTCTAAGTTAAGACAAATAACCAGCAATTAATGAAATAAACATTTCAACTAATTCCTCATGATTTTATGCAACAGCTTCAACCTACAGACATCCATTCATAGATTTCAACAATGAAAAGCTAGCATAACACTAGGTTTCCAGCACCCTATGCAGTTTAGGACTTCCAAAATTCGGAAACCTCTTGAACTGCCAACATCTGCAGGTCAAATGATGCAGCGTCAGCGACAGGCAGCATTTCCAAAGCAAGCAAGAGCATGTGTAGCCTGTGCTGCGCCACCCCAGCCTCCCACAGCCTGGGCACAGAGCTGACCTGGATTTTTAACTTCACTGCAAGACTGCTTTCACACATTCAAAGTGAAATAACCACAAATACCACAGCATTTAATGCCTGGGTATCCCACAACCATTATCGGTGCCTTTACTGTGGTTTGCTACCATGACCGAAAGAGGTTGAAATTATTCCCCACCACTAGTAGATTACTGCCCCTAAAACTCATTCCTATAAACCTAAGAACTTTAATTCAGCAACAGAAATCCTGAGAGAGCATCTCCATTTTATCTCAAAAAGCATTTAATCTGAGTGTTAAAACTCCAGAAAAAGCGATATTAAAGAGATCTGCCCCTTCTTACTGATATTACATAGTTAATGGAGCTTCTTGTCAGTGTTTTGAAGAACGTAGTTCTAAGTGAAACAGGTGTAAAAAGTATTTTCTAACTTAACTCCTTCACAGATTAAAAAAAAGATGAATAACATAACACACAAAGAATTGTGTTGAAATTCTGATTTCTCTTACCATACACATCTCTACTAAAATACCATTCATGTGCTCTTACACATTATTTTCCCATATTTTCTTACTAAGTTGGCCAAAAATATAACTCCAACCATCCTAGAAATCAATATGAAATATCATTAAAATTATCTATTGCAATATCTGACGTTATCTGAAGATTAAAAAACATATTAAGATGTTTTTCTCTAGAAAAGAGTCAAAATAGAAAGACTTGCTGATCTACATTTTTGAATACACATTACAACAGAATGAAAAAAAATTCTGAAAGCCTGAAGTTACACTAGTACGCTTATAATGATATTTATGAAAATTTTAATACTTAGAGGTGGGTAATTCAGTAGAAGCAATCTCCAAATATCAAGATTCCCAGCAATATTATAGTAGGTAGCCTTTTGCTAGAGATTAATAACATCTGAGTCCCACAACTTCTGGCTGTCACTTTCAAGCACAAGTGAGTTAGGAAGTTAAATAGGACTATTGGGAAATGGGAGATTATTGAAGGTAAGACTCAACAACAATGAACTAGTACATTGAATTTACACCAAAAAATGGGTTTGAATTTAAAAGGAATCTTTCTCCTTTATTTTATTCACCTGGAATGATTCCCTTGGTGCTCTGGTATTAAAAGAGTACCTAAAATACAGCCAATAGACTTCAACACATACTGCAGTTCAAACCAACGTTACGTCACAAGAATTGCTGCACTCCAGCAGCTTGTCTATCCCAGCAGCAGAAATCAGGATGAACACATATTTTGTTAAGTGCAAGCAAAATGCACTTTGTTTCTCAGAGTAAGATAATCCAGTACTCCTTCTGAATACGCATTACAGTTTTTGGGTTCCAGTTCCCTTTGGCTGTAGCTATGTCAGCCATGGTAGAGAAATCTCACACTAAGCCTTTGCTTTAATGACTATCTGCAGTGTTCCTGCGGTGGAAGTATGAGAGCAGGTGCTGGAACATCCGAGTGAGGCTGTAATTATACACAAATACAGCATGGAACTGGAGAAAGACAACCCACGCAGACAAGTTACTAAGCAACTCAGAGACATCAACCACTGCTCTCAGCATGTGACTCCAGCAGATCACCTGCAAGCCGGCAACCAGAATCATCCCTAGGTTTAACCATGCACTATGTGCCCGGCCAGTCTCTAGAATACAAAACTGAACGATCGGAAATGCAGTTGGTACAAGCTATGGAAGTGGTTTCATCGTATTATGATGTTCTTTGCCACATCTATGACATTTAGAATCCTGAAGTAATGGCATTTTCATCTTTGTACCATACTGAACTTCTAACAGATGTGTTTCTTCAATATATGAAAAGCCAGGAACAGAAACTTATTGAAGGTATTTTAGATATATCAAAGATAGCAATAGATAACCTCATCCCATGTAGCATTTAACAAATTGCAGGAACTTTAGCAACTTTCTAATTCACTTTCTAGCCTATGTCCAGTTGTCACCAAGTACCTAAATAAATGCTTACAATGAACTGGGACTTCTTTCCCAGACTACATTTCAACTGATTTTAGCAGCAATTCTTTTCTATGCCTCTTGCTGTGGGAATAGTGGCATAAACAATTACAACGGTGAATGACTAAGTAGGCAGAAGTTGATAGATGGCAGTAAGGCTTACAGTCCTATAAAAATCTTCAGGGGAAAAAAAGAAGAAGGAAAAAATCTAGAAAAGGGATACTTTGCAATGTCATTTAAACCAGAAAAAAGGCCTTACATCAGAAATCTTGTAACTTATCATACTTAAATAAGGCGACATATTTTACAGCTTTAAAAACTCATCCCATCTCTTTTTTTTATTCAACAGATAAATTAGTAGAACACTCCTAATGTGTCACTGCATTTTGGCTAATCTTTCCGTCTAATAAAGCAGTAATGGTAATTTTAACTGAAATTATCATCTAAGAAATGGCAAATTTGCCATTTTGCAAAGATCAGATATTCAAGGGTTTTTTTCCCAAGATAAATAATATCCATTATTTTCTATAATTATCTTTCAGATCACACCATGATGGACATACTTTTTCTCCTGGCAAACATTTAGTACTTGAAATAATATTCAGACTAATTACTTGTTGTATTATATCTACTCCTGACTAGAATGGTTACATTTTGATTTTAAAAGTTTGTGGCTGGAATGCAACCAACTCAGTATTATTCAGCAAAACTGAACCACAAGATACGTAGATGAAACCTTTTTTTTAAATCCCTCTAGGCCAGTAAAAGCTATTTAATTATTTAAAAATTCAATTTAATTTTTGAGGACATATACACAGTGAATCTTCAGAGACAATAGTAATGCCTCCTCCACTCAATGTAGTTCTTAATATTAGTATTGCAGTCCTAATGTTTTCATTATTTGGACTTTAATCTGCTCATTATTTTGTTGACGTAGGTTTATTAATGAACGGGCTTAGTGCCCCCAATTAGTGCCTTTAATTATTGGTTCCTTGCTGGATTTTTCCTTCGTTTCGTAGATGGTAGGCAGCCTTCAATAACTTCTTTAGTTTCTTCTCGTGCTTTTCTTAAAGAAAGTGCACTTGCTTCCGTAACAAGAACAAAAGTATATTTACTACAGCAGTGAACGTTAAACCACACTTTCATAACTGGTATTCTTACCAAGGTCATTATATTCGATATTGTTCCTTGTTCCCTTGTTCTTTGTCACCTTTGAGAGTGATGCTCTCACAGCCAGACCCTCATTCACATGCTTTATTTTCACTTGCCTCCTCTCCATGTTATACGGCAGCTCTTGTAAAAACCATGCAGTTACACAGACCACGGAGTGACACATCCGTTTACTCATATTGCCTCCGATTTTTCCTATGTGGCAGCTGATTGCCAAGGGTTCAGTGAGTTATTTGTTAGAGGGAGAGGGATGGAGTGTGGGGATTGGCAGCATTGAAATTAATTTTGAGTCAGCTACTTAGGAAAACACTTTTCTTTTTGTATTATAATCTGGCAGGGCTTTTCAGCAGGGGACGCCTAACTCTGAAATTGGTTGATTCTGCAAAACTACACAACACTGACCTTCACAAAAGGACGCAAAATGTTCCAGTTCTCTTGAAATTTTTCAAGGCAAGGACGGCTAGTAAGAAACAAGGAGATCAGGAAGGCCTCTAGCTTTCCTGAAAACTGCTGCTAACACAATATTTTTGTTTCTTACACTAGGTTAACAGTATACTTCAGTTGCTAGTCAGGTAAATATTCTGGCATAGTATTTTATTTCAACTACCTTACCTTGCCTATCTTAACTTTCAAACAACAGCAGCATTCTGGAAATAAGTCTAGATGACCTTTGCCACTCCTGTCTAATAACAAATTAATTCTGTTCATAACATAAAAGTACAGATCTCAGAGTTTTCAGCTTTCTCATCATTCAGGGTGAGGAGAGAAGCAACCTCACTAAAAGTAGCACTCTTAGAAGGAAATGCAACTTGACAGAATGCAAGCAGCCTTCATAATTATTCTTCTTTTACCCTCTACCAGTCTATTTGGTTAGGTTTTTTAACCACCATTGAAATACATAATCCATGCTTTGTCATGCAGCTCTCCAATGTGTGCTCAGGCCAAGACCACAAAAACAGTGGCAGACCAACCAGCTAATCATATTCTTCAACTTAAAACCTCAGGCAAATGACCTTAAAAGCTGCAAAACATAATCTTCATCAAATCCAAATAAAAGTAATAATTAATTCAGCAATGTTAACATTCAGAAGCTTAAGAACTGTCCTGAGGACACAGCAGAATGGTAAATACAGCCTTGAAAGAAAATAAAGCAATGAAGAGACAAAATACCTTTCTCACAAACCCTCTCCACCGCACACCACTCAAAAGTGAATTTTAACTTGCATATTTAAGTTTGATTTATCAAAGTTAAAGGAAGAAGAATTAGCACTTTGGCTTCTTTCACAATGGAACAAATACAAGCTCCAGGAAATAGCCCAGGATTTCCTGCCACAAACTCTCATATCTCATCACAAATTCCACAAGGCAGGGTCCTCATGTTCTCCTCATTACCGCTGAAGTTGCCCCATGCCTCCCACTGGGTGTGACAGAGAACCCCGCCGTGATGGTTCCAGATAGGCAAGCAGCCGGCCACGATACAGCCAAGCACGGCAGAAACTGCTCCCCAGGCACACACCAACTCAAACCTTGCTCCTTCGCTCAGTCACAAATTTTCACACAACTAGCAGGAACTAATTACCTAAAAACCAGCTGTTTTTTACAGCTGTTCAGTGTGGAGGAGGAGGTTCCAGTGCTGCAATGAGGGGCTGACAGAGCAAGAAGCACAGAGCAGTCACGTAAACTGCAGCACTTAGAACAATACGCTGCAGATCTGGCAAAATTAAAGCTTTTGTTTCTGACTCAAGGTTTAGATAAAAAGCGTGTAATAATAACAGCCAAAATAATCCGTCCTAGATTATGCTTGGGATTTCCTGAGCTTTGTGTTCAAATAGCACACTTTCTGACAGGAGGGTGGAAGATTACCAGCCAGTTTTCACTGCAGTTATATCAGCATTAATCACACAGTGTATAATCCCATGCACCTTCATTTGCTTCCAATGCATTTCTCTGGTCAAATTCCGGAGGAAGTTGGCTAAAACTGTCCAGCTGTAATACTAAGGAACAAGCATGGCCTCATCAACCTGGTGAAGTTACTGTCTCCTTTTGATCATTTACTAGGGCTGAGAAACTCAAACAGAAAATTCTGTCAAGTTACACAGTTCATTAAACAAAGATGTACCTTTACTTGCCTTAGCCTCCATGTATTAGAAATACTAAGAAAAGAGTCCAAGGCTGCAGATACGTTACCTGTGTCATAAGACAGATGAGGTATTCTTCCCATACAATGAAAAAATAGATAACTTTTTTAGTAAATAAGGATGTTAAGCAATGATTAACATGCTATAGGCAGCTCTACTAAGATCACATAATTCAGATTTTCCAAGACAGATGACTTCAGCAATTTCTGAAGCATGCATAGTATTCAGGAAATAACTATGCAAGAACTGAAGTCCTGAAATACCAACAAATTTCAGGAAATAAAGCTGTAATCAGTAGCTAAAGCTGGAATGACACAAAAAAACCCCGAAAAATCAAAATTACAAGAACAAGAAACCTATTGAACTCTCCCTGGATCCTGAAATAATCCCCAGTGAGAGAACAGTGACTACTAAGTTCAGTTATATCAAACTACCATAAATTAACACCAGTTTATGGATATTACCTTAAAAAACCTGAAGCATATGCTTGAAAGCAAATTTATCAAAACCTAAGTTTTGATGTTTTTTTTCATGAAGACTTTATAATAATGTGTCAGAGATCAGAATAATTAACTTTAAAAATTACATTTGTTAATGTAAATAAAATCTATTCAAAGACATACAGCAACTACCTGGAAAAAACCCACAAAACACTAACTAGGTCTGCGGTGGGAGGTCTTAACAAAAATATTCAATAGGACACTGTTAACAACCTTTTAGAAAGCTGCACCACACCCAAATTAAGTTTGAAGATGACGGCAGGACTGAGGAAGAAACACTAAATAATAAAGAGCATTACCCAGCAGCCTCAGCAACATTCAGTATGTCAGACAATAGTATATAATCACTTTGACAAACATGTAGAAAAACTTGCACTTAGAAGGACAGAGTGAGTATGGAGAACAAGGATCTCCAAGCCAGGAAGGAAGGAGTGAAAACATCAACAATTAAAGTGTTTAAAAGCAAACACACCAACCCAAACAAAACCCAGACAATTAAACAATTGTGGTTTCTTCACAGAACAGTGGGGCAAAAGAAACAAACATACGCTGCCTGGGCACTAAATTCTGGGGTTCAAGGAGGGCTTAACTGTGGAAGTTGCTACAGTCTAGATTAATTATGGAGGCAGACAGACCAACCAATCCACAAACATCCGCCTCCATCCCCTTCTGGTCCTATAATCCACAAACCATGTAAAAATTTCCATAACCCCCAAACCAGACTAGCTTCCTTCAAAAGGAAAAAGAAACAAAAGAAGGAAACTGGCCTTTTAACAGGCAATTAATAATCTTTTACCCTTTCTTTTCTTGTTCAATAAAAAAAGATACTTTTTTACTTTTGATATTTAGGCCTGAAACACGGGGAAAGTTCTGGCCTAGCAAAATCAACTTTTCACAACCACAGATGATGCTGATTTTCTGAATAGAAAAAAATCTCCACAAGATCTCCACGACAAAGGATAAAGACTATTAAAATTTCAGTAAAGCCCTAAATCAGGATTCAGAATCGAGATGTGTGGATACTATTATGCAACAAAACACAGAAAAACTAAAAGCTATGAGAAGGGGCAACCCTTGAGGTTAAAAATTTTTAGCTTCCAGAACTATAATTAGTAACCTCTGGAATTTTTTATGAACTCTAGCAGCTTCCAGCATTGCCTAAGCCACTGTGTTGTAAACACACCACTAAGTGTTATCTTACACACGCAAATTTCTGCTTTGCCAAAACAGAGTTATATACATCTTTATCAAATCACCAGCAGTTTCAAAGGCAAAGAGATATAGAAATTCACTGGTTTTGTAGCGAAGGAGTAAAGGCTATTTGATTATGGGTATGAGAAAGCAGCATCCCCTTCTAAGTTGCCGAGCACTGGTATTATCCATTACGTGACTTCAGTAGTACCACAGTGGACCTTTTATTTTATAATATTACTTGGGGGTTGTGATCTGGGAATATGATCCTAATTTTAAAATGAGAATTCATTCAAGTCATATTAAAATGCTGGGCACAGATAGTCAAGAGAGCCAAGTAACACCAATGTGTAGAAATCACAAATGAAAGACATCCTTGAAACGTTCTTCTCTCACACTCTTTAAACAAAGTAACTGATAAATACATGCAAAATATTAGCAGAAACAATAGAGCAACACAAGGAAGACTGGGTTCTCTCAAATGCAAACATTTATGCCTCAAATCCAGCACTAATAATACTATATACTGACAACAGCAACAAAAGAAGAGCTATGAACTCAACAAGCTGGGTTCCCCTCTTAGCGTGGGTTGACCCTGAGCTCAAAATTTCTTGTTACACAATCATAATGCAGAAGGCCTGGAAGACTTCTGTGTAATAGAGCCATTAGGTGCAGATTTTTTTTATGAAAAAAGCTCCACCACACTGACTCAGTCTGCCTTAAACCACCTCAACAAAGTTTTCACACTAATTAGTAAATGCTGGTAGACACAGGAATTCTCTTACTGTATTTTCGAGAAGCAGAGAGTCTCATGGAGCCCAGTACTTGCAAGAGCATGCATACTAACCTGCATATACTAGTTTTTACATTTCCAGAATAAAGAGCAATTAAGTTGTTTTAATTAATACTCACTCTTCCGTAAATTATTTAACACTGTAGAAAATCCCTATCTAATTTATCAAAATAGCTATTATATTTGAATTAACTGAGTTCCTTTTAGCACTGTTAGTTGGTATGATTTGTGTTTTTGCAAGACCAACTCACACTGCAATGACATCTGTACATACAGCTGGAATTTCACCACAGGATTTCAGATCTCCTCTTTCTTGTTTTACAGCTGCACTGTGGAGAGGGAGATACTGAACATCAGGGGCTCGCAATGATCAGATCATTAAATTGCCCAATCTAATATGAGGACAGAGTGCTGTTCTTCTGAGATTCAGATTTCAGAAGTTTGCCTTTCTTTAAGAAAATAAATCCTTCACCATGCATGCGCTCTCACGCCAGCTAAAACATTATCTTTTTGCCAACATCTTCTCAATATTAATCCAGTTATTTCATCAGTGCCAGTAATACCTGATTATTCATCCCTCTGCAAGTCTGTGCAACTGAACGGCTGAAATTGTATCTTCCCTATAAGCTCAAAGGTCATGATCAGCCACCTGAGCAACTACTCTACTTTCTGGTTGACTTTAAGATTCACCCAGCCTGTAATCCACAAGGAATTCATCCCAAACACTTTGCATCAATACTAGCAAACAGCTACAAAATGCCTTACTGCATTGGTTCCCAAAAGATTCAAGGAGAACAAACCCATTCCATTTCATATTCCTGACTTCAGAAGTCTTGTGCCTCACTTCACAGGTGAGGAAAGAGTGTTTGACCTGGAAAATAGCACTGACTTTCCTTTAAATGGGAAGAGCAGCTCGTAAAAGCTGGCTCTGCCCTGAACAGATGAGCAGAATTGTAAGTACTGTATTTCTTGGATAACAGGAGGTGACCGGTCTTTAGGTTCCCAAGAATGTGTCAGTGTTTAGCTAATGAAGCCCCTGAAGAGAAGCTCATTTTTAAAACGCAACTAAATGTAACAGTATCTCAGGACAAGGTCTGCTGACTTGAACTAAAGTGCCCTTGGTTCCACAGCAAGAGGTCACTAAATGGATTGTCTACCAAAGCAAGTCCGGAATGNACAAGTCGGGGAGGGGAAAAAAAAAAAAAAGAGAGAGAGACAGAAAATAAGAAGCAGGTGAGTGACCGTGACCAAAAGAAACCACGTAGCTTTCAAAGGCAGTTGGAGATGGACATCATTTTCCAATTCTCCCATGGGAACTGTGAATTGAGCTACCATTTTGACAGAATGCTTACAGCAGAGAGCACGTGTGCAAATGGACATTTC
>WEIT01033477.1:4794-27432 GCA_013389985.1 Dryoscopus gambensis
CCATTCCATGCCCGCCTATGGAAACACAGGTGCCTGGTATCCAAAACAGACCGGGAGGAGGGACAGGAATCCCCCTCCAGCAGACAAACCCCGCAGGACTCCCCAGCTGACAGGGAGGGCAGCGGAGCTGCCGGCTCAGCCCTCGCCCCTTCCCGGGGGACGCTGGCCCAGGCCCCGCCAGCGACTCGTTCGCGTTAAACCCTCGGGCACTTCCTTGGGTTTGCTCCGCTCCCGACTCCCGGGAGGCAGGGGGAGGATGCACACGAAGAGGCAGCGACGCTTTGCTTCCCTAGCTTTGCTTTCTGAACTTTTCCCTCTTTTTTTGTGTTGCTTTTTCCTTTTTTTTTTTTTTTTTTTTTTTTTTTTTTTTTTTTTTGTCCCTTTAAAGTCTTGTTTTAAAACAAGGCTTCCTGCTGTCCTCGGAGCTGGCAGGGCTCCGGCCCAGGATGGGAAGAAGACGGGCCTGGAAAGGGAGGAAAGGGCTCTGATTCAGCAGAGCAGGGCTGTGACTCAGAGCCACTCTAGGAAAGGGCACCCTCACAATGTTGGCATTATCGGGGATGAGGCAGGGGAGGAAATCACTGGTGTGATAAGGACGGGAATGCAAAGGGACAGAACAGGCAGCAAAAACCTCGCAGCGCCACAGAATCGTGGTATCATTAAGGCTGGAAGAGGTTTTTGGGATCACGGAGTCCGGCCATGAACCGCGTCCCCAAGGACCACACCCCCACATCTTCTGAGCACTGCAGAGATGGGGACCCCACCACTTCCATGGGCAGCTCCACCACTTCCCACAGCCTCTAGGAAAGGTCCTCAACCCCCCTGTGTGCAGGGCTGTGATCCCAGAGATGCAGGATACGAACCATCCCTGTATCCCAGACTTTCTCCCAGCCTGGCAGAGCCGTCAGCTCCTCCCGCGGATCCAGCAAACCCTCGGCTCCCACAGCTCCCACCGTGGGACAGGAGGACCAAGCCGGAACATTTGTAAAGCCTGAAATAATGGAAAAGCTCCCGGAGCAGCTACAATTTCGACTTTCCAGTCATCCAATATTTACCACAGAGCCTTCAAATGTCACTCTGAGTGTAATGAACGGGGCTGGAAAGGAAGAAGCTTTGGGATAATCAGCACGGCTCAGGCAGTGACCTATGAATCACTTTGCAGGAAGTCCATCCTCCTTCCCAAGAAAAACGTGCATTGAAGCAGCTGAACAGGAGGTTGGTTGTCCAGGCTGGATCAGAATGAACGGAATCATGAATTGGAATAGTGAACGTCCGAGGATTTTGTCAGGAATTCAAGCCAGAGAGTCCCCTGTACGTGTCAGCGTGAAGGGAGCTTTGATGGGAAGTCGGGAGTGAGGAAGAGAAGCACGACTGGGGCAGCAAAATTCCATGGATGAGTCTGAAATGGTCTGTGCAGGCCAAGATTCCAAAGGGGGGTGTTTGAACCTGCTCAACACCCACAGATCCAACACCCAACACCCACAGATCCAACACTCAACACCCACAAATCCAACACTCAACACCCACAGATCCAACTCCCAACATCCACAGATCCAGCACTCAACACCCACAAATCCAACGCTCACAACACCCGACGCCCACAAATTCAACACCCACAGATCCAACACCCACCACCCACAAATCCAACACTCAACAGCCACAGATCCAACACTCAACACTCACAAATCCAATGCTCAACACCGCCCTGCCACAACAATATCTGGCCGTGTTTTTCCAAGGGGACAACAGAACCTGACTAATTTCTGCATCCTCACACTCTGCCCCCACCCAAATTTTGTTGCTCTCCCACTCCATCACCTGAGCTGACAGAGTTTTTGGCTCTGAGCTCTTTGAAAGCGTTGGGTTGGGGTTTGGGGGATCTGGTTGTCACCCCAGCCACACACACAGGTTTTTGGCAAACCACTTTCTCCTCCTCTGCCTGTTTTTCTATTTGTGGACCGGAACTGACAATTCTTGCTCTGCCCAACTCCTTCCCTGGCCTGTTTAGGCTCCTTGGAGAAGATTCAGGCTCTTGCAAAATGTTTCTGCGGGGCTTGGCAGGCGGGAGCCAAGGTTTTGCCTGGGACCTATAGAATATCCCAGAAGCAGAGCCCAGCTGGTTCCTGCAGGAGCTGCTGGGAAATCACGGATATCCAGGTTATGGTTCAGTTATTCTGCTTTAAAACTGGGATCAGCTCGGCCTCCAGGTTTCCTCCTGTAATTCCTGACAAAATTCACATAATCCTGACTGTGAAATATTAAATCTGGCCACGCGTGTGCCCAGCAAAGCCCTGCAGTGAGGGCTCCGTGCCCCGTGCCCTTCCAGCAGCTGGGATGGGTTGGGGTGCCAGGCAGAGCTGCTGAGTCACGGCCATTCCAGCGGGATCATCCTGATGCTCACACGTTGCTTTTCCTCAGTTTTCCACCTCTTGTGATGCAGATTTTGATGATCTCAAAGGCCATTTCTTCCCTCGGATGTCCCTGATCCTCTGACATTTAAACAAAAGGCAATCATCCCACGGCTTCTGCTGGGAAGAGCTGGAACCTTGCCAATCACAATATTCCCCTCCTCTTTCCACTGGCGCGGAACGACGGCCGGGGTGCCTCAAAGGAAGGTCTGAGCAGGGCAAACCCTCGGTGCTGAGGGTTTAAACTGAGCTTTAGCTTCAGGCAGAGGCTGGCACGGGAGTGGTGGAGTTGTTTCACCTACAGCTTCTGGCTCATAATCATCAGAGATGTTAAAATAGTTCATTAAAAATTAAAAGTCCTAATGGGAACCACTCAGCTGGACAAAATCCCCTTCCTGAATAAAGGCCAGAAGAGCAGGGTCTGATTTACAACAAACTGCATTTAAGTACTTGAATATGCAAGGGCTGCACTGGGAGGGTGTTAAAATAAAATTAAGAATCTGTTTTATTTTATATTAATAAAATACAATAAAATTTATTGAAATAATAATAAATTAGAACATTCAAACACCAGAACATTCAAACTCACCCATGGAAGGAGAAGCTGAAGAACTCCCCAAACCACTTGAGCAAATTACTCAGTGCCCAACTTTGTGTCTCACCTTGGAAGAGGAAAGAAGTCCCAGCTCTCAAACTCTCCAATTTCCTTCTGCTTTTGCCATTCCCACCAGCAGTGCCACCAAGAGATCGCTGATGTCCCCAAAATGTCAGCGCTGGAGCATGAGATGGTGGAGACAAACTCCATAAATCCGATTTCTCTGGAATGGATGGAGATTCACGGGATTCACGCTCGGATTCAGCTCATCCTGGTGCTTGGGGACACGGATCAGGAGTGGACTTGGCCACCCAAGTGTTGGGTTGGACTCAATGACCTTAAAGGTTTTTTCCAGCCTAAATCATTCCATGACCGTGTAACTGCTCTCCCTCCCTGGAGGACTCCCCTCCCTTATCCCAAGGGATCCGCACTGCCAGGGATTAATTCCATTCCAAATTTTCATTTGTCCAACGGAGAACAAAGGACACGGCGGGGCACTCACAGAAAGGAAGGAATACATTGTCATCATCCAGCAATCAGGGATAATGGGAAAGGTCACGAAAACACACAGAAGGCCAAGATTTCGGCTGGTGGAAGCAACAGAGCTCTACTGGTCACACTGGGTCAGAAACTTTGACTGCGTGAGGTGTTTTTACCCATCTGAAACCTTGGAGCACAACTTGCAGAGGAACAATTTGGGAATTGGGAGAAAAAAATAAAGGAAAACAAATCCCAAAGGCCGGCCAAATGCAGCGGATCCGTTCCTTCCGTGGCTCTCCGTGCTGTATTCCCCAGCCTCCAGCTGATGAAACTCCCCTTCGGTGCGTTCCTACTTCCCTCTTCATTGCACAACTGCTTCAAAGCCTTGCAAATTCCAAGGAGTGCCAGGGCTACTGCCTGGAATTCCTTATCCCGGAGTCCTGCAGCGCTGAACTGACAGCTCCAGATGGCACAGATGTCATTCCCTTCATCTGGAGGCTGGGAGGCCTAAAGGGAGATCCTCACAATCCTATGGATTGCAAAAGGCAAATTCCTGGTGTTTCCTCGGCGCCTCAGCCAGCACGTGGGATGGGACAAGGGGAAGCGGCTGTGGGAGCTTTAGGTTGGATATCAGGGAATATTTCTCCACCCTAAGAGTGGCCAAGCATTGGAAAAGGCTCCCCAGGGAAGTGGCGGGGTCACCACCCCAGAAGTGTTCCAAAAATGAGCAGTTGTGGCAAGTCATGGTTAGTGGGAATGGTGGGAATGCTTGGATTTGACAATCTTGGAGGTCTTTTACAACCTTAATGATTTTATAATTCTATGGAGACCTCAGTAACACCTCTTGGAGGTCTTTTCCACCCTTAATCCTTTAACTGTATGGGGACATCAGTGGCCCCTCTTGGAGATCTTTTCCAACCTTAATAATTCTTTAATTCTATGGGGCATCAATGGCCCCTCTTGGAGGTCTTTTCCAACCTTAATAATCCTTTAATTCCATGGGGACATCAATAACCCCTCTTGGAGATCTTTTCCAAACTTAATAATTCTTTAATACTATGGGACATCAATGGCCCCTCTTGGAGATCTTTTCCAACCTTAATAATTCTTTAATTCTATGGGGACATCGATGTCCCCTCTTGCAGGTCTTCTCCAACCTTAATAATTCTTTAATATTATGGGACATCAGTGGCCCCTCTTCTCTTCCCTCCTCNGTGGCCCCTCTTCTCTTCCCTCCTCTTTCCCTGTGGGCTCCCTCGGGCTCAGCCATCAATGTCCTCACCCTGCTTTTCAAGGCTTGGCGTCCCCATTCAAGGAAACCCAAATCTCGGGATATTTCATCTTCCAAGCCCTTCCCAGTCCCTTCCTCCACCCCCTCCACTGAGGGTTTCCATGCGTACGAGCAAAGATACGAAGGAGAGAGGCCTGGAGAAGCTGGCTCCGGATGCGTGGAGAATCCTTGTCTCCAGGACTGTCAGCAGGAGCACGCTCTCGTTATTAATATTTCGATGTTGGGTATTTTTCTGGGCCAAATCGCAGCTTTCAAAGTCCTTCCCTGGGATGAATTTGTCCCCTTTTTATTTCTTGCATAACCAGGCCTCCAAAAAGCCTCCCAAAGGTTGAGTGTGAGGCAGCCTGTGCTGCTCACACGCATGGGATATTCCCTGTCCATGAGTCATGGAGCAGATGTGCCCCGTCATGTGATGCCTGGAGTGGCACTGGAAAGGAAAAGAAAATTAACTCATCCCTCAGAATTGGAGAATTCCAGGGAGAATTTGCACACCCAGGCACCAGACTGATTTATTTATCCTTTGATCTATCCTTTGTTGTTAAAATTGCAGAGGCAGAAATGGAATCACCAATGGGCCTGGTAAAGTGCAGCTGGCCCCTCCAAGCTGGAGATCATCTGGAAATCCCTGGGAACAGAGCTAAAATGTTTCTCTGTCTGAAAACTTCTTGTGATCGGAGGTATGTTGAAGGATCATGGAATGGTTTGGGTGGGAAGGGACCTTAGAAGTCACCCATTCCCACCCCTGCCATGGGGACACCTCCCGCTGTCCCAGGGTGCTCCAAGCCCCGTCCAACCTGGCCTTGGGCACTCTCAGGGATCCAGGGGCAGCCACAGCTGCTCTGGGAATTCCATCCCAGCCCCTCACAGGGAAGGATTCCTTCCCAATATCCCAGCCCTTGTGAATTTCCAGTGGGAAGCCGCTCCCCCTTGTCCTGGCACTCCAGGCCCTTGTGAATATTCTCTATTTCAGTTCTCCTTCCCAGTCCAGGAAATCGTTGTGGGAGGTGGCAAGTTGAATTTAGGTGTTTCTTTCCCAGGGTGCTGGGCCAGTATGGGAGGAGTCACAGAAGCATCAACCCCCTAAATTTTTTAAAACGGATGGATTTTGTCAATCTCCAAAGCCATTTGTTGACCTTTCACACTTTGGGAAGTGTTGTCCTGACGCATCCTTGCATCCCTCCAACCTTCTCCAGGCTGAGCTTAGGGAGGGATGGCTGCGATTCCTGGCAGGAAGGGAAATGAGAAACAGCTCCTGGTGAGTCGGGAGCAGTTGTTTAAATCCATAACGCAAACCGAGACAGCGAATGTCTCAATTTGCAGGCACTGCTGGGTGGAAGCAGTCGGATATTCCCTGCAGCTGGATATTCCCTGCAGCTGGATATTTCCTGCAGTTGGATATTCCCTGCAGCTGGATATTTCTCTGCAGTTTTTGGATATTCCCTGCAGCTGGATATTTCCCTGCAGTCCGATATTTCCTGCAGTTGGATATTCCCTGCAGCTGAATATTCCCTATAGTCGGATATTCCCTGCAGCTGGGTATTCCCTGCAGCTGGATATTCCCTGTAGTTGCTGGATATTCCCTGCAGCTGGGTATTCCCTGCAGTTGGATATTCCCTGCAGTTGGATATTCCCTGCAGTCGGATATTCCCTGCAGTTGTTGGATATTCCCAGCAGTCAGATATTCCCTGCAGCTGGATATTCCCCTGCAGTCGGATATTCCCTGCAGTCAGATATTCCCTGCAGCTGGCTATTTCCCTGCAGTTTTTGGATATTCCCTGCAGTTGGATATTCCCTGCAGCTGGATATTCCCTGCTCAAAGACAAGTGTTGGTGCTACCATGTAAAACTGAGGGGTGGAAAAGCTGACTCCACTTCCACTGAGGGACAAAACCCGGAGCTGTGATAAACCCGACACAGCTCTAAACAGATCTAAGCATTTTTAACTCTGTTTCTCCCCGTTTTTCCTTTCAAATGATCATTTCCTGAGCTGCTGGGGTGTCTGTTTGTCCCAGAGCAGAAGGTGAGTGTCGAAATGATGAAGGAATGGAGGAACTGTCAGAGGTCGTTTATTGAAGCCGCCCTTTCTTTCTCCACCCTGATATTTGTCCCTTTCCCATCACAGCAAACGCAAATCGAGCACCTCTGCGCTGGGATTTAATGCTGAAGAGCAGGGCAGGATCCCAGAAAGTTGCTGGAAGCCAGGAAGGAGCCCCAGCTCCACCCCTGTGCCATCAGCTCTGGGGGTTCGGGCCCTCCCTGCCCAGCTGAAGCTGCTCCCAGCCCAAGCAAAGCCAGGTAAGCACAAGGTGTCGGTGGCAGACTCCCAGAATCACAGACTAGGCTGAAAACACCTCTGAGATCATCAGCCCAGAGGTTCAATCCCATCTAACTCCAGATCCATGACAGCTTCTCTCTGTATTCCAAACAAGCAGGGTAATGAGAGCATCCATCTCCTTATCAGCTGCAGGTGAAAGTTCACCTTTAGCAGTTTTTAACTCAATAACCCCAAATCTTTGATGAGCTCCGGCGGCCCGGCTGCTCTGCTGGCCTCAGTCACTGTCACATCAGCAGCTCCTCTGGGCAGAATTTGTTCCAGATCCCCTTAATTAGCTTCTTTCTGCCCGCTAACGAAGCTCCCATCACGCCTGCCTGGCGCAGGAGCGCGGCGGGCCCGTGGCTGTTCTGTGTCACCGCCGACATCCCGCTCCGTCCTCCCCACAGCACCCTGATAATGCCCGGCTCAGTCCTTATCCCAAGGTGTAATTTAAGGATAAATTGAAAGCCCAGACATTAAATCCCAGTGCAGATGGTGCTGCCGGGGATAATAACCAGGTGTAGAAGAGCTGCAGGACCGCGGAGCTGCCTGGAACAAGAACCTCTGGTGAGCGATTTGTGAGGGAGGCTCTGCTCACGAGGGCTGTGAGCTGGCAGAGAGCACAAATCCCGGAGACGTGGCTCTCCCAGTCCAGGAAAACAGGGATTATTCTCTTTCCAGAGGCAACAGCGAGGCCCTCAGGGCTGTGGGAGCTGACGAGCCCCAGCACGTCCTCCAGGGGGGATATCCAAGCACGCCCCACTCGTGCCCCCGAGCTCCCGAGGACGGCCGGCTCACCACGGCTTCACCCAGTGCAGGCAGCCAGGGGTGGAATCTGCAGGCTGCTGGGGCTCCAAGCGCAGCCACAAGAAGAGTTTCCCAGTGGGAAAGAGCTGCATTAACGAGCCTGCCGCTCATTAACGGTGTGACTTCATCTCAGCAGCCTGGTGCCTCTCCCATGTCATGCCCACCTCAGCGACCCTGTCTGGTGACCACTGCCTTCTGTCTCAGGGGCCTGATTTGTCCTGGGAGCTCTTCAAGCACTTATAAACAATATTAAAGTGGCAGAAGTGTGTTTTGAATAGCTTGGGGTTCTGCAAACTCTGAAATATCGTGGTGGGAAATAATTCTCTCTTTATGTTTGTTTACAGAGCCGGGCTTCAAAGCAACTCACAGTTCACTTCACTCAACTTTCCAGCAACAAGGAGCGTGGATCAGCATCCTGGTCCCTGCTCAGCCTGGCTGGAGAGGGCAGCAAAATGCCCCAGGCTGGCCCAGCTCTGCCCCAGGAACTCCCTGGGAGCACAGCTCAGGTTGCTTTAACCACACAACCCAGGAGCTGGGAGCAGGAGCCCTGCTGGCCACGGGGTGATTCGGGCTGAGTTATACCCCCACGGCTTGGTTCTGGACTGTGTCCCTTTTAAAAATAGGAGAGAGTTACAAAACAAGCATGACAGAAGCCTCTTTCCCTCCCATCCCCACTCCTGGGATGAATAATCCCGTGGAAGAGGAGTGGGCGAAGCATTACGAGCTGACGTTTCTGCCGGCCCTGATTATAAACAACAACAGGACACAAATGTAAGAGCTCTTGGTTCATTTTTCCCATTAAAAAACCACTCGGTATTTCAAAGGAATCCAGGGAAAGGCTCGTTTGAAAGACCCACGGATGGAGCTACAAATCGGCTCCTTTACGAACCATCTCTGTCAATGGTGGGTGGTGGTGGGAAGGGGATGGGGGAGGAAGGCAAGAGGCTGTTTTTGCTCTCTGGTTTTGCTCTCTGAGCTGCACATCCCAGGCTCTGGAGGGGTGGCTTTCACCCTGACACCCTGGTGCCTTCCATCAGCTGTGCCAGGAGCACTGGGAAAGGCTCCCAAGGAGCCCCAGACGGATCCAGCTCGGCCGGGCCAGGCGTGTCAGGCCCTGCTGTGGATCTGTGTCAATTTGCTGCTGAAGAGAGGAAAAGCCTCCTTAACCTCAGTAACACTCTGGGAATGTTCATTCCAAAGGGAGGCGAAGGGGTAGGAGCGGGTATTTATTTGTTTGAGGCTTTTGTAAAATGCCTATGGTAAAACAAACATCTGGATTGTGGAATGGCAGGAGCCAGACGCTGACCGAAGCGGGCTGGAGACACCAACCACTCTCACATCCCGCGGGAAAACGGGCCAAGGAAAATCTGATCCACAAACAGCAATTACCAAAGGCCAGGGGTTAAAATGACCGAGAACTGGCTGATCCCTGCGGGAGCACACACGCCTGGAGCTCCATTACACGGCACGCTGGAATATGCTGTGGCATGTGGGGCCTCTCGAATGGACACCATCCATGTCCCAAATCCAGAGGCAGGGACGTTACAGAGGTTTGGCAGAATTCCCATACCTCCTTGTATCCCAAATAATTCAACCTAAACATTCCCAGCTCTGCCAGCTGGGTTGATGTGACCAGGAGGAAACTCCTTGGATGTCAAACCTGCGAGGAGGCGTTGCAGGACATGGAGGAGGATGTTCTGCAGGAACTCGGGATCCGCCGGGAATCAGCTGCCATTGATCCGAGGTGGAGATCCCAGTTCCAAGTGGAGCTGCTCCAAGCTCCGCGTCTCCAGGCTGGGATGTTCATCCCAGACAACACAAGGTTTCCTTTTCCCCTTCTCCTCTTGGTAATGGGTTCTGCATCCACGACGAATTGGGAATTTAACCAACCCTATCCCATAATCCTGGCTAATCCCGTTCTCTAATTAACGGGCAACGGGAAGAGTCAGAGAGAATTTGAGGTTTCAAGATCAGACCAGGCTCAGAAATGGAACAGGGCTTAAGACCAAGGTTATGGAAATGGGCCAGGTCTCATTCATTCCCTGCCCACAGAGCAGCCCCGGCTTTGGGGGTGCCGTTGTTGCCTTTGCCACAGAGGAATCCCGAAGGATTGACCCCACACCTGGCTCCTTAAAACCAGGGAGGGCTGGATCACAGAATCCTGGAATGGTTTGTTTGGAAGGGACCTTAAATCCCACCTGGTGCCAGCCCTGCCATGGCAGGGACACCTCCCGCTGTCCCAGGGGGCTCCAGCCTGGCCTTGGGCACTGCCAGGGATCCAGGGGCAGTCCCAGCTGCTCTGGGAATTCCATCCCAGCCCCTCCCCAATCTCCCAGGGATGCAAATGTCAAAGGTTTTAAAGGCTCTGGCTGGGCCCAGCAGCAGCCTCAGAGGGAAGGATGCAGAGCAAGTCCCACAATCCCAGAGGAGTCTGGATTTGGGGATTTGGGGATTTGGGATTTGGGGTCCGCAGTGCATTCATTGTTACAAAATCCATTCACAGATTCACACGTGGCCCTTCACCCTGGCATACATTTAAATACTCAGCTCTTTTAGCGAGTACCTGTAAAAACATTCTGCACCTCCGTGAGGAAAGCCAAGGCTGCAGGAAATTTAAAATAAACAAGAGAGCGAGACAACATCTCCCAGACTTTGCTGTGGTTTTTTTTTTTTTTTAGAAATCAGCTGGGTTTGTTTAGAAATGGAGGAAAAAAGAGACAAAGAATCTATTTCAGCACTTAGCCGTGATCCTGTGCGACGTAACAGGGCTGGAATTAATCCAATAAACACAAGGCACAGCTCCCTCTGCACAGGTGAGGACGTGGGGAGGCATCTCCAGTCCTCCAGGACACCAAATCCTCCTCCCAGCATCCAAGGAAAGATTCAAATATGACCTAAAATGAGATTTAAAGCCTGAAAACTCCTGGAGCCACTGGGGGTCTGACACCCAACTCTTCCAGCCCTCCAGTGACCCAGCCCGGGGTTCCACAAATCCCAAAAAGGTGCAGAGAATTCCCCCAAATCCAGAGATTTGTCCCCCCTGCCACTCCCAGAGCGTGTTCTGGTGCTGCCCAGGGCTCGGGGCAGACAAGTGCTTTGTTCTCCTGTGGTTTGGGGCTATTTTTAGAGGCCTGGGCTCCTTTTAGTTCGAATTAAATGTCACTGGTAATTAGCTAAGAGAGTCAGCTGCGGGGCAGCGCACGAGCAAGCCCAGGCTGCATCCTGAGTGAATGGAAAGATTCCTCCTCTTTCAGGAACTGTTTTCTTTAAGGGCAACTTTTTTGTGCCCCCGTTGTAGGAGAGGAGCTTGGGAACCGAAATTAATTTTGTGATTTTTCTCCTCTCCTCCTCATTCCACGGCCCCGAGGAAGAAACAGATGCAAAGTGGATGCAAAAACAATCGCAATAACTCCTCACCAAAGCTCTTTTTTTAACCTCCAGTAAATGTTTTGAAAGCTCCAGGGCTGAACAGCTCCAAAATCCAATTTCCAGCTTCCTTTCCTCCCAGCCAGAGGAAGTGGGGAATTCTTTAAAAGCTCCATTTCGCAGAATACTTCAGCTCATCTCAGGACAAACGACAGGAGGTGATTTTGACTGGAAATTATCTCAGCCCCATTTTGTACTGTAACTGCACGGAGAAGTGATTTGTGAAAGGGGAGAACCTGAGGAGGAGAATGTTAAAAGGAGAAATATTCGTCCCATGATCTGAACACATCCTTCCATAAACCACTAACGCTCATAAACGCATTGCTGGAAGCAGTGCCCGGTAAGGTATTGCCTTAATATTTAAAATTAATTGAGCAATTGTCAGCATTTCTTTATGAGCCCTCAATAATTGACATCACCAAGTTCTGGGTAACAAATACACACCGGAAGCATTGAGGGTCACACAGGTTCACAAAAATTGCATTTTTAAACAAAATGCAAACGTTAAAGGTTTTAATACAAACATTAAAGGTTTTAATACAAATGGCAAAGGTTTTAATACAAGCATTAAAGGTTTTAATACAAATGGCAAAGGTTTTAAAGGCTCTGGCTGGGCCCAGGAGCAGCCTCAGAGGGAAGGAGGATGCTGAACAAATCTGACAATCCCAGAGGAGTCTGGACAGGGATTTGGGGTCCGCAGTGCATTCATTGTTACAAAATCCATTCACAGATTCACACGTGGCCCTTCACCCTGGAATACATTTAAATGCTCAGCTCTTTCAGCGAGTACCTGTAAAAACATTCTGCACCTCGGCGCAGGAAATTGAAAATAAACAAGAGAGGGAGGGAACATCTCCCGGACTCTGCGCCAGCTCCGCGTCTCTGACACCTCCTCTGCCATCAGCCACTGAAAGGAGATGAATTTTTACAGCCACTCCAGTAAATGTTGGACAAATTTTACTGTCCCTCTTTAGGACCTGTGAGAGATCACGGCGAGCAGAGCCCGCAACTGGGCCCTCCACACCCAGCTCGGGCCCTGTGGAGCTCTTTTCATTTCAGATATTCAGCCAAAATTCTGTATCGGGGATGTTTTAGCCCATCCTAAAGAGTCAAGAGCTGCCTTGAGGAGGGTTTATCCCCTGGGAACGCTGCTGGGTTTAGGGGAATCAATATCTTGGCTGTCCGGAGAGCAGAACAGGCGCAGGGTGCTGAGGGAATATTGTTTATTACAGCTGAACGATGCCTTGGGATGGGGTTTTTTGGGGTTAACGTGGTGTCAAATGGTTGGGCCTAAAACATGTCCCAGTGGAGCAGGAGGATCTCACATGGATCCTTTCCCTGGATGCCAGGGCTCCAGTGGGAGTTTGCCGGATGTTATAAATGCATATTGTATTGTTGGCTTTTCGCAAGTATAATGAATATTATATAGTGTTATAATGAATATTATAAAGTGTTATGATGAACATTATATAGTGTTAAGATGAATATTATATAGTGTTAGAAATGCTTTTGCTGCAGCAAAGAGTTCAGCAAGTATGTTTCAGCTACCTGAACGGGTAAGATAACCTCCAAGAGGACAGAGGATGGGGCCCACAAAACTCTTACCAACACGCTGTGTGAAGAACAAGAGAGGCCCAGAGCTATTATCTGTTCTCTTCATAAAAGACGAAGAGGCCAAGACTACTCTCAGTTCTCTTCATAAAGGACAAAGAGGCCCGAACCCTGTTATCAGCACTATGTGTGAAGTATGAAGAAACTCGAAGCTGTTATCAACCCTCACTGTCTGGAGAGTTAAGGGACCCAAGCCCAAAAATCAAAAGAAATAAAACCGCAAGGCCAGGAAATGCGCATGCTCTAAAAAGGCGGGCCCAAGGCGTGGCCATGTGAAACTGTTCCTGGAAAAGTTGGAATATGCATAAAGAATAGACAGCAAAAACTGTATAAAAAGGAGACTACCCCAGGTCTCAGGTGTGCCCTTGGCTGGGAGCCAAGAGTACCCAGCGCTGTAACTTTTGCTTTATTGTTCATGTCTCTTATTGTCTTTTTATTAAAACTTTTAAATTCTCACAGGAAAGTGAACCTCGTTTTTCACACCGGAGTTAGAGCTGCCCAGGAGAGCCCGATGGAGAAACGGAGGGGAGAGGAGGGGAGAGGACCCCCTGGTGCCCTCCCAGCGCCCTTTTAAACCAGAACCCGAGTTTCAGCTTTTCTCTCACCCACGGGGATCAAAAATAATCTCACCCTTTGGATGCTGAGACCTTTTGAGAGAGCAACAGAGAAAGCGATTCCTTTCCACGGATTTCGGCCTTCCGGGCCCGTGGGCCTTTGAAGGAGAGTCTGGTGTCAGAATTAGAGCTGGGTTTAATTCCATTGTGGGACTACACCTGGTGGCACCTTCCCTTGAACCTCTGCACTCTGGAAGAGGCGGGATTAGCACTTCCTTGTGGAATCTCCTGTGCCCAGCGCTGCAGGGCAAGCTCCCAAACCGCCACAGCCGCGCTTTCCCCGGGGAAAAGCGAGGGGATATTTATAAACCTGCATTAGGGTGACTCAGATGCACTGAGATTGAAGATGTTATAAATGCATATTGTATTGTTGGCTTTTCGCAAGTATAATGAATATTATATAGTGTTATAATGAATATTATAAAGTGTTATGATGAACATTATATAGTGTTAAAACGAATATTATGTAGTATTAGAAATGCTTTTGCTGTAGCAAAGAGTTCAGCAAGTACATTTCAACTACCTGAACGGGTAAGATAACCTCCAAGAGGACAGAGGATGGGGCCCACAAAACTCTTATCAACACCCTGTGTGAAGAACAAGAGAGGCCCAGAGCTATTATCCGTTCTCTTCATAAAAGACGAAGAGGCCAAGACTACTATCAGTTCTCTTCGTAAAGGACGAAGAGGCCCGAACCCTGTTATCAGCACTATGTGTGAAGTATGAAGAAACTCGAAGCGGTTATCAACCCCCACTGTCTGGAGAATTAAGGGACCCAAGCCCAAAAATCAAAAGAAATAAAACCGCAAGGCCAAGAAATGCGCATGCTCTAAAAAGGCGGACCCAAGGAGTGGCCATGCAAAACTGTTCCTGGAAAAGTTTGAATATGCATAAAAAATAGACAGCAAAAACTGTATAAAAAGGAGACTACCCCAGGTCTCAGGTGTGCTCTTGGCTGGGAGCCAAGAGTAGCCAGCGCTGTAACTTTTGCTTTATTGTTCGTGTCTCTTATTGTCTTTTTATTAAAACTTTTAAATTCTCACAGGAAAGTGAACCTCGTTTTTCACAAAGAGAGAGACTCAAACCTTGTGAACGCAAAGCTGTTAAGTAGAATCAGAGAATCAGAAAATCCCAGAATCAGAGAATCACAGAATGGTTGAGGTCGGAAGGGACCTTAAAAACCATCCCATCCCACCCTTGCCATGGCAGGGACACCTCCCACTATCCCAGGCTGCTCCAAGCCCCATCCAACCTGGCCTTGGGCACTTCCAGCATCATAATAAGGATTATCCCACTGTTTTGAGTGGAATTGGGAGGTGCTGTTGCTTTTTGCAGAGAACGGCTCGAGTTTCAAACCCTCCTCAGTTTCAGGAAAGGAAACCATTCCCAAGTACCCTCATTTTTCTTGAAAGAAGGTGGATTCACGCAATTATTAACAGCAATCACCGCTTGGCAATCAAAAATAACTTCAGATGATGTTAAAAAGCCCATTAATCTCATTCCTGAAAGGCCTGACTGGGGCAGTTTCCTGGCAGGGCACGCAGCGGCCCTGACACACACGTTTACAGTAAAGCTGGGCCTGCCCTAGGCCTAATCTAAAACCGATGGGCAGGATTATTTTTAGTTTAACCTTGGTATTTGGCTAAAAGGAATGCAAGTGTCATTGCTGAAGGAGGAAGGGGAAGAAAAAGAGAGACAGAAATAACAACTGGGCGGAAAATGGAAGCCTGGAGCTGAGGGTGACCCCAGCAACGGGACACGCACAGGTAAATTGATTTTTACTGGCACAAAAGGGGCATTTTTGGCTTTAACTCGGGTAATGCTCCAGCAGCCTGGGTAGGAATCACCACGTTCAAACCCAACCCCATTTTCTCTACCTGGATTTTAAATCTACTCCCACAGTGCTTTATTTGCTTTATTTCCTTCCTCCTCCCCTCCCACGCGGACCTTCCCCAGCCCAAGCTCAATTCTCTTCCGTGAGGGGAAGTGGAACAGCAAATCCATGCCCTGGAATGGCGTGGCCAGCGAGGCTGCTCCCAGAATCAGCCAGGATATTTGGGAATGATGATTCCATGGGTGGGTTTGGGGGGTTTTTTTACCCTTTTCTTGCTTCCTGTGGAACAACAGATTAAATGCCCCATCCCTGGAAGTGTCTAAGGTCAGGTTGGAGCAGCCTGCGACAGTGGGAGGTGTCCCCTGGGAATAAGATGGGACCTTTAAGGTCTTTCCAATCCAAACCATTCCATGAGTCCATGATAATCCCTCCCCATTGCTTTCTGCCTTCTGTGCTCACTCACCTGGCTCAAGAGGATTTCAATTCCTGCTTTGCACAGCCAGGTGTACCCTTGGAAATTCTCCTCTCTCCTTCCTTTTCCTCCATCTGGAAGGAGCTACATCAACACTGCGCTGTTTAGCAGGGATCGGGGCAGATAAATCACATTGATGGGAATATGTTGACTCCACTACAGTTAAAGCTAGAGCAAAAGGCACAGAAAACAGGGGAAAAAATCAAATTTGAACCTGAACTTGGAATTCCACCTGCCCAACTCTGCTCGGGTCTCTTCCCACCTGGATTCCTCTGGCAGTCTCAGCCTAGAAAACTCGATGGAATTTGATAACCTTTAAATTATTTTAAAAAAGCGCTTTGATCTCTCATTAACATTCTGAGCTCACCAACATCCCACCCCCAGATTTCACCCAGACACCCAAACCAAACATTTTTTCCCTTAATTTTAAATGTCTCTTTCCCTCTCATTTTTTTTTTTCCAGGGAAACTTAATAAAAACCAGGTTTTGTTGACTGAACAGAGAAGCCGGGTGTGTAAACAAAGGAGATTCTTGTGTGAAAGTCAATTCTGACTGGCTTCTAGGAATTCCGCAGGGATAAAATTAGAAAGACCTGGACCCAACCTCGGACTTGGGCTCGGGGGGAAAATCCTGCAGCCAGCGTTGGGAACAACGAGCTCGGGATGGGAATTGCAGCGAATTCCCAGATTCCTCAAGGATTCTGAGGCAAATCCCAAGGAAGATTTGCTCCCAGGGATAAAATGGGAAGCACTTGAATGATTTTATGGCAATCCCTGAGCCGCCAGCCAGGATGCTGCAGAGCCTGTGGCCATAATTCACCCCAAGAACTCTGAACGTTCCCGTTAAATGAACTCCCTCCCTGTTAATTGCTCTCATTTTGATTCCTAATTGAAAGTATTTTGCTTTTCTGCGGCGTCGGCTGCGCTGAACACGTGGCAAAGCTCTTCTGCTGCTGCTGTTCCTGAGCTCTGAGCATCTCCCACTTTTCCCATCCTTTTCCTTTGCTCTCTGCCTGTTTCCTCAGTTCCTTCCCCCCTTTCCCACTGCCTGTCCAGGACTGCACTTCCCTCTCCATTTTCCTCTCTGTCCCTTCCCCCAAAACCTCCACCAGCTGCATTTTTAAGGTTTTTGACTTGGAAGAGCCCACGTGGCCTGGAATTGAGCTGATCTGTTTGGATTTGATGGAGAAATGCTGATTTACATGAGCTGACGATGGGATACGGCGAAGAAATTCCTCCCCGTGAGGGTGGGGAGGGGCTGGGATGGAATTCCCAGAGAAGCTGGAAGTGCCCAAGGCCAGGCTGGATGGGGCTTGGAGCGACCTGGGATAGTGGGAGGTGTCCCTGGGTGGAACTGGATGAATTTGAGGTCCCTTCCCACCCAAACCTGGGATCCCACGGCCCGGCTGTGCATTTCCTGGTACTGATCCAGGAAATCTCTCCATTGTGCTTTCGAGCTTCCATTCCTCATTCCTCCCAACTCAGCTGCCTCTCCCGGGTTGGGAATAGCGTGGGCACAACCCTCTGTGGTGTTTTTATCCCCACGGAACCCCTCGGAATGCTCCCGGCAGGGATCTCTGTGCTGGACAGAGGCACAGGAAGGAGCTCCTGCTCCAGCCCTGCTGATAGGGGAGGGATGGGAGAGCCACTCCCAGATGTTTCCAGCGAGTGGTTTTTATCCTCCAGATCCAGCTCTGGGTTCTCTCCTCCTTCCTCAATCCTCCCGCTCGGAAACTGCTCCGAGTCCCTAGAAATTTTAGCGAAGGGTTGGTTCTTGGGCTGGAAATGGTGAGTTTGGCCATTTCTTTGAGCAGAAGGAGGAGAGGGCCCTTCCCAGCCGTGGATTCCTGCATCCACAAGGCCCAAACTCTCCCTTGCCCCATTAATCCATCCGAGATCCACAGGCAGGAATTTTCCTGCGAGTGGAACCAGAGGAATAACCACAATCGCTGAAACCTCGGGAGCAGAGCGGCGCCACTCCCAGCCTCAGCGGGGACTCAGGCAGACACTGGGATGACTCCAAACTCTTCGTTGGACAAGGAATTGCCCTCTTGAGCCCTGAACTTGAGTCCTTCTCCATCTCAGCTCTTTCCTGTTCCATGGGGGTGATGCCCCTCCCCGCTGGAGCTCCCCAGGTTACATTTTGTGCTGGACCATCCCCTCCACGAGCTACGTTCCATCCCCATCCCGTTTGCTCTCCTGTGCAGAAGGCCAGAGCTCTCCCCAGGTCATTTCATAATTCTGAACACCAATTCCTCCCCTTCCTCTGGGAAAAATGCATTTTTTGCAACACTTATGTTGTAACTCTCTAGAGCACATGCTTCCAATTTGAGCGTGATTTTCCAACGCTCCTAGCATGTAACCACAAAAGTTCCTCATTTCTTCCCCTTTTTAGTCTCCATTTAATCCATCCTCTCTTTTGATGCTTTGGATCATCTTTCTATCTCACATCTCGGCCTGCAGTAGAAAAGCTTTTCATTGTAGCCACGTGCTTAAACCTCACAGAGAAATCCAACAATTAATCTGGGGGATTCAGGCAGAACTCTTTCCTCTCCTTGCTGACTTCCCATGTTCCACCTCCTGCCAATCCCCAAATTCTAAAGCAGAGCAGAAACTTCTCAAGAGCTTCACCAGCTTTAAATCAAAAACGGGAGAAAAATCGACCAGAATTTGGCTGCTGTCACCGATTTCGTGAGTGACTCTGGCTGCGTTTCCTTCCCAGGCTCTCCAACCAGAAGCTTCTCTGCCTCCCCCTCATCACCAGAACATCTGAGATTCCCACGAGCAAAGACCCTTTCAGCACAGGGATGGATGCCCCACTCTGGAGGCACAAACCCCACTTGCAGCCAATTCCCTTCCCTGTGTAGCTACAACTCAAATCTCTTCTTCAGCTGGGACCAAGTTGGGGCCAATTCTTGAGCTCTTGGGGCATTTTGCCATCAGCCAAAAGTTGGCTTTGATGTCCTTTATCATCCCCAGTTCTTCCACGGGGATTTTCCATAAAAAATTGGACACTGCGCTGTCCAGGGTTTCACTGGGAGAGCATCAAACCCGAAGCAAGAAAGACTGAGTCTGGTTTTGTGCTCTAGAACTGCAGTAAAAGGGTTATTTCAGGCCTGGACACACCTTGTTATTCCTTAAACTGGGAAAAAAGCCCAATGTGGCTCCCCAGCCGGCGTCTTTTGGGATTCTGGCCCTGTAGAGTCAGGATAAAAATTAATCTTGGTCTTATTGGTGCCTCCAGGGGACAGGCCGTTCCCAGTCCCTCACACAGCAGTGCAAGTGTTTGCTTTTGCTTTGGGGGGAGGGAATGAAATCAGAAAAGAAGGGCAAACAAACCCCAGAACAATGAAGCAAATGAATTACAGCACATTCGAGCTGGCTTCAAATAACAAACATGACCCCGCTCGCAGGAACACGATTCCCTCTCCAGCCCGTGTGTCCCTCTAAATCATAACAACATGGACACTCCTGGACCTGGGGTTTGCTATAAAACCTGTGCTCAGCTGCTGCAGAGCCTGGGGTGGGATTCCAGCCCCAGCTTTAGCTCCCAGCTGAGGGATCTGAGCTTTTTTGAGGGCCAGGAGGGGCCGTTGCCCCGAAACTTTCTGGTGCAAAGCCTTGTTTGGGCAAACCAAAGTGGCCAAAAGGTTCCCAGANTGGGATTCCAGCCCCAGCTTTAGCTCCCAGCTGAGGGATCTGAGCTTTTTTGAGGGCCAGGAGGGGCCGTTGCCCCGAAACTTTCTGGTGCAAAGCCTTGTTTGGGCAAACCAAAGTGGCCAAAAGGTTCCCAGATCCCATCTCCTCCTACCCAAGCTCCTTCTTGGGAGGCTGCTCACTTTATCTGCCCTCAGAGCAGAGGGCTACGAGTTCCGGCTCAGGCAGAGGATTAGTGACAAGTGGAGGACAGCACAGCACGGGTTTCACTCCAGAGGGGGTTTTAGCAAACCCAGGGGCCCAGGGGGTGCATCCAGACCTCGCTGGAAAATGTGGATTCCCCCTGCAGCAGCACAGGAGTGGAGCTGGCGCTGGTGGGGATGGCTGGGAGGACCTGCAGCCCAGCCCTGCCCGGTGTCACCCTGGGCACAGAGCAGCTCCCAGCACGGAGGGGCTGCCTGAAAGCAAAAGGAACGGGGTCTATTTAGGAAAAAAGGACAACCAAACCATGCAGGGGCTTTAACAACCCTTTTTTCTCCCTCCCAGGCAGAGGGGAGGGCTCCGGGGCTCACCGAAGGTTCAGTAAAGAGGGTTTACTCCAGGATGAAGTTACAAACAGGAGCAGCACAGGGGACCTGAGCACGCCGTGGGGTCCGGCCTTCACTGAGACCCCCAAAGCACCCACATTTTCCTCAAAATTGCCTTAATGCCCTTTGGGAATGCTAAAAAAAATAAATCAGAGGGCGAGTGCTGGTGTCAGAGTGGAACATAAAGAGTGGAGGTGGAGCTCCAAGGCAAAGCCACCACTCGTGTGACCTCCCCCGGCCGGACCTGTAGGATTGTGGCATTTGGGGGAAGGATGGGGCCTGGCAGCCTGGAATCCTTTTTTGGTCTCAGCAAAGGAACCTCACCGACAGCAAATCACACTGGGCTGCCTGTGAATCGGTAAAATCTGATCAATCTGGGGTTTTTCCTGGGCCAGCAGCAGGGCCTGGCTCTTACACAGCTCCCGTTGCTCCCTGGGGCTCCAGCTCCTGCCTGGTGGCTCTGCTGGGGCTGCTGCTCCGCTCCCTGCAGGTTGGAGGTGAGGCCAAGGCTCACCAGGAACTTCTGGGCGTGGAGCTGTGCCAGGGCAGGGTTCGGTTGGATTTTGGGACAGGTTCTTCCCTCAGAGGGTGCTGGGCACTGCCCAGGGAATGCTCCCGGCCCCGAGGCTGCCAGAGCTCCTGGAGCGTTGGGACAGCGCTGCCAGGGATGCCCAAGGTGGGATTTTGGGGCAGGATCAATGATCCCAGTGGGTCCCTTCCAGCTCAGGATATTCCGTGACTCTCCCATGCCGTGCGTGCCATGAATCCCTCTGCTCCCGGGAGGCCTCCTGCCGCCCAGCCCGGAACCCGAGGGCACAGCAGGAGGGCCCAGCTGGTCCCGCTCAGCCGGGATGGAGCCCTGGGCCACGCGGGGTTCCCTGGATTGGAGCTCAGACGCAGGCAGGCCGTGCCTCACAGCCCGGTGACCTTTAAGGATGAGAAATAATAAGAGGAAAAACGTGAACCCTGACAAATTCATAACTCCAGCACAGGGGAAAGGAATGTATTCCTTGCACATATGAAAAAACATTGCCCAGGACACGTCTATTTTCTTTTCCATCCCGTGGCTGTTCTGAATTATGTACAGAATATTCCCTCGTTGTTTGTTCTGGTGCATTTTTGTGTGTGGGGGTACTTTGGCCGTCCCAAACGAGTTCATTATCACCGATCAAATGGATGAAACACCCTTTGTTTTGTCTCCCCAGCATCCCGGGGATGTGCTGCGTTCCTGGAGGAGCTGGGATGCGTTTTGCTGCTCGCCAGCATCATCCGTGAGAGGCACAAAAATCCCATTTTCCGTCCAGCTTCGGGGAACCTGGATTTGCAATTAAATCCCACTGGCATTACACAGGGAGATGGGAGGTTATAAATATTCCCTCAGGAAGGGAAGGATGAGATTTGCCAGCTTCCAGCTCCAACCACCTCTTTAATGGTGACAGCAAACAAGAACGGGTCATTCCTCGCCGTTATCCCAGCTGGGGGCTGGTGGACGGATTGTCCCCCGGTGTTATCACTTTGGGATGAAGATAAAAGGGATCAGCTTTGAGCTGGGGAAGGTCCCTCCATGCCAAAGCAAAAGCAAATGTGTGCCCAAGCTCCTGTCCAAGCGTGATCCCAAAGCGATGGCAGATGTCAGCAAGCAGCTCAGAAACTCACGGAATTCAGCAAATACCAACAAAAATAAATAATGATGGATTCCTTTTAATATGGAAAAGTTGTCCCTGGTGTTCCCAGCGAGGCTGAAGATGAAGAAATCCCATCCTCCTGTGAAATATTCATAAAAAATGACAATAACAGAGTTTATTTTTAGCCTGTTGAAAGCTTTCCTTGCTTTGTACTCTCCTCGTCCAGCAACAGCCACAAACCAAACTGAAGCTTTGTTTAGAGGGAAAAAATAAAACCAAGGCACGGGAGGAGGTTCCCAGATCCCAGGCTGCTCTCCCTGCCTCTGGCACAGCCCTCCTGTGCCCACCTGGGACAGTGGGAGCTGTCCCTGCCCATGGCAGGGGTGGCACTGGATGGGTTTGAGGTCCCTTCCAACCCAAACCCTTCTGGGATTCCGCGATTCCATGACGCGATTGTATAAAATACCTCAGGATGACCTTTTCCCCCTGGATTCTTTCAGGTAATCTCCTGGGTGAGGCTGAATTCCCCGTATATGAAGCTCCACTGATGCATTAAAATGTTGCCATGGTTTTTCCCTCCTTTTCACCCCTGAACATCCCACGAAGACGCTGAACACGAAGGTGATTTTCTTCTTTCTTGAGAACAAAGTATTTGGCTCCCTCCTGTGGGCTCCAGAGATGTGAATTCCCAAAACATTGATTGAACAAGGCAGGAGCAGCTGTGAATCCTGAATCCTGCCTCCCCTGGCAGAATCCGGGGCCCACAGAGATTTTCTGGGCTCCAGGATTCCCAGGAATGCCACGGGAACGCGCACACGGCACTGTGAGGACGAGGGGGATGTGCAGGAAAGGACCAAAGCACAGAAGCTTCATGGAATGACAGCAGCAGTAAATCTGCTTCCCCTTCCCCTTCCCCTTC
>WEIT01033478.1:0-16075 GCA_013389985.1 Dryoscopus gambensis
TGCTAGTTGATGGTTCCACACAGCTTTGAGCACAGAACTTGCTCTTGGGTATACTAATGTTACTCTAATTTGAAAAGGAAATAATATACGAAGAGACCAACTAATGTGTTTTAAACAACACGACTTTAGAGCTGCAAGGGAAACCTAAAAAGATGAAAACTTGATCAAAAAAAATTGAGCTATCACTCACTAATGCCCAATTTGGCCAGGAATGAAAATATCATGTTTCATGCAACACACTGCTTGTTATTACCCACTGCCAAGAGAAAACTGGGGGCCACTGATGTAAAGGTGGAGGGATATATAGTACAAAGTTACTAAAAAAACCAAACACCTTTGCCTGAATAAAAGTTATGTTCTGAACACATTGCCTCTTACCTACAGGAATCCTTTCAAGAAAAGAACAAGACTGCAGAATGTCTACAGCTGGATTATACAGCATCAAAAAAAAAAAAGCAAGCAATTCTGCACTGAGATGAAAATGCATCCCTTAATTTGCCATTAAATCTGTGTATTTTATAGAAATTGCTCAGTAGCACATCTGCTTTTACTTTCATAAAGTATTGAGTGGCATAAAGTTTTAACCCTCTGGACCTAACTATTTTTTTTAAAGTGTCATTAATCAATCTGCCACCTTTGCTGCAGTTCCCTAGAAGATGATTAAATGCAGTATGCGTACTTACCCTGTAACCTTCAAGATCCCTCATTTGAATCTGTAGCAGAGAAAGGTCTCTCAAGATTTGAAGATTGTCTTTGTCCCATTTCAGTGCATTTCTATAGCATTTGATAGCTTCATCATACTTCTTGTCTGACCTCTGAAGAAGGCCATAGACATGCCAACCTGGACAACTCTATTAAGGCTTCCACAGAATTTGAGCAGGGACAAATGAGCTCCAACATGGCAGTGACAGAACAGCTGGCAACAACTTCTCAAGCTGTTTTATAAATGGGCAGGAACACTACAATTCTTTTTGTCAGAACTTTGCCAGTTATTTGTATATAGTCTATATAATATGCTGTAAACTTTACTCTTCACATACCAGGGGAGGAAATAAAGTAACAGGATCTCTGAAAACCCTATTACGCTTACTTGAAAACAATTTTAGACAACTGAAGTGCTCATACTTCCTGCACTCTGAGTATAAGACAAGTCTTTAACAATGTAATGTCAACTACTCATCCTTCCAAAGCAAATTACATGCTTAAATCCCCACCATGAGTTTACAGTTGCAGATTAATGATAAAAGAATACACAATGCATGCCAGAATAATAGGTGAGCTAACTGTGACTGCAAGGACTGCAAAACGTCTGCCCTTTGGATAGCTGAGACAAAATATTCACTGGAAATTGAAAATTCTGAACTTCCAGTTTGAAGTTTAAACTGGCTTTTATCGCTACTCTATAAATCAAATAGTTGCAGAAATCAATCTTTTCAATTCATCAGCAAAAGCCCTATTTCAAAAAGGATACAGACATGACTCTTCAAGTCATTCCTTAGGCCTCTGCGCACAAGTTCATAAGCTTCCTCTTTCTTCCCTAGACAGTTCAATGTTAGTCCTTTCATTGCCAAAGTTTCTAATAAAGAAAAAAAACAAACAAATAAGTATCAGTTATTCATTTTCACGGATTTTAAGCTCCATAAAGTAACCCTAAACACAGTATAAGTGCAAATTTAGATTCAGTTATCACTCTCAAGATTTCGCATTCTTTTCTTACATGGAAAACTCTACTGTCAGATTATTCACGTAAGTACACCATATACAGCAATAAACCTTTTATATTACTTCCATCAAAATATGAAATGTTTTATTTTAAAGGGCAGTAAAAACTGTCTGCTCTACAAACATTTGGAGATTTTTCTTTTTAACTACTCCAGTATCTATTCACAACTCTGATATTTCTACACATCCACCCATACAAAACTAGTTGAAAAAAACCCACAAAGCATTTCTGAACAGTGCAAAGAGACTTTCAACTCAGTATTAAGAGCTGACTAAAAATATAGCTAAGGAACAAACACCTTTTTCTTCATTTAAAATAAGACTATTCCTTCAGAAAAGCAGTAGGCCACAGAGCTGAGAGAGTACTGAACAATATTCAGCCTTTTCCTTTTGCTTTTCACTTTCATGTGAGTGAATCTCAGTTTCCCAGGAAAAGTGATAATCCATACTTGTATTAGGAAACTTGCACCACAAATCTTAGACTTGAAAGATAAAGAATGGGAAGCTATGACTTCTGGTAAGATCAGTCTTTAAAATGACAAATCTTACCAACAGTAAGTGCCTAATATGCAGGTTTCTGGATGGTCTTACTGCTTTATGGGCAAAAGGTTAGCAGTGAAGTGGCATAAAACATTAAAATAATTACTCTACTGTAAAGTACAGGGAAAAAGAGATCACATGCCATTTGAAAACTTACCTCCATGTTCTGCAAACTTGGGATTGGAAAGGATCTGTTTACAGAACTTCAATCCATTTCTATACTGCTTATGTTCATAACACCTCTGTTGAAGAACAAAATAGGTTTATTCAAAAAATTTAGAGCGAAAGTATTTATGCACACCTGAAATTAAGCATCAGGGCAGCTACAGATTTTAGAAAACGCACTAATATTTTAATGAATCCTGTTTATTGAGCTTCCTGTGTTTAAAAATTCTTTCCATTGCCAGAAAAAAAAAAGATATCAGCAACACCATAAGTTTAAAAGTATAACTGAAGACATATTATCATACAGCAGGTTCTCAGGTAAGACACCACAAGAAGCTTAAGGGCCTAAAGAGATTCAACTCTCCCTTAACATAAAAGCAAACCTTATGTCATAACATTGGTAAACATTGAACCCACTTTGGCCAATTATCCTGTATAGTAACCCCATGAGACAACCTTCAACAACCATACAAGCTGGAAAGACATTTAAATCATTGGAACTTGGCTTAAACTACTTCTGAAAGCAACCTCTTATGATCAATTTGATTACCACATATATCTCATACATCCAAACTTTCAAAACTAGTATACAGTAACATTATCTTGCTATACTGGAAATTTAAACATTCCTCTACAGTTTTCTTAGTCCAACTCTTCTGTCTGAGCCTCATTCATTATGCAAGATGACTGCAATGCAAAACAGCACGCAGCATTAACTTTTAAAACCAGTTTTAGTATTTTATTTATGTAAATCCACTTCTTGTGCTCATCTTTAAATATAAGCCAAAAGAAATAACATTATAAACACCAATCCATACATTTTAAGTCACTTCAGCAAATGCTACGAACCTCTTACATTTAATTTTACTGTAATGAAATAAACATTTATGAGCACAGGAGTAAAGAAGCACACATCGATCAAGCACTGACCCAAATCCTGTTAATCCTGTTATTAATTACAAAGTCATTCACAACAGGACCTCACTGACTCTGGTTGATTCTGGTGGCAGGATGGCTGACAGGGGTGTAAAGACTGGTGTCCTAGGTTACAATGTAAGATGTACCCAAAAGTATGTATTCTATTTACCATCTTCATAAGTTGTTAAAACCAGTGGGACAGTGTTCCCCACCTCCTTCATGACTCACCCCTGATAAACTCATGGGGTTATCTTCTGTTAATGGGCCAGCTGTTGACACCAGGTGGGCCAGAGCTCTTATCTCTCCCATGACCCATCCTCCCTCTACGGGGATATCTTCTGTTAATGGGCCATCACCGCATGACTGATAAAATTACATCATCCCATTTTGAGATGCTCCGCCCAGAGGGAGGAACCAAGCATTCCATCCTGGATATAAGCTGCGATTTCGAACATCAGAGGTAGCCTTTCCCACTGGATTCCCAGAGGAAGACCAGACCCTTTTCTACACTGCCACTGGTCCTTCAGAGGAAAACTAGACCTTTTCTACAGAGTCACTGCCTCAACAGACCCATCACTCCAGGAGGACTGCAGCCACCATTTGATTGGACTACTGCCAACCCCCTGACTGTCAGGGGGTCAGGTTTGTACTCTGTCAGTGGGTTGTTTTTTGTACTATTACATTTATTTTATTTTTCCTATTAAATTATATTTCTGACTTGAAGTCTCTCACTAGTTTGCTTTCAAACTAGAACAATTGGGTACAGCTGAGAGCTTTCAAGTCCTTCTAAATAAGTTGTTGCTCAGGATTCCATCTTTCCTCATGCTGCTCCAAAGCAATTATCCAAGAGCATTCATAAGTACACATGGACACCATGTGCCCTCTAAGCACTCTCCTGAACAATATTTAGGAGCGGCAGACCCAACAGGTCTTCCCTTCAAGCAGAAGATAGAAAAAAAAAAAAACAACTTTAAAATGTTACATGAATGTTATGGGAAATGCTTAAAAAGGAAAATAGCATATTTACAACTTCTGTGTTTTATGCTGCTCTTCATAATGAAAGATGCTGTTTAGTGTCTGGTTTTCTCTTAGAAACCCCAACAATAAACTTCAAAGGTGTAAAAAAATGGTAAAACACTAAGTGTGTGCATTATTTTCTAGTACTAAAGCCATAAGCTGAAATAATATGACTGCAGACCAAGATGTATCACAACCTATCTTGCTTCCCCTACACTGTCACCACCCTTAGGAGGATGCGAATTCCTCACATGGAAAAGGAGAGAGAAGGAAGATGCTCAGAGAGCAAGCAAGATGTACTCAAAGAGGAGCAGACCACTAAAAGAATTAGAATTTGAAGGTCGGTTCAAGTTGAACCAAAGTTCAAAGACCATGTAGTTCCACCCACCCCAACCCTATGGGCAGAAACACCTTTCACTACACCATGTTGTTCAAAGCCTTATACTACCCTGACTTTGAACACTTCCAAAAGACAACTCCCTCTGTCACCAAGGACAGGAAAAGTCAGCACTGCAAGCACGTAGCAAAAGACCATTTTAAGGGTTAGGTAAGAGGAAATCTGTACATGCAGCTATTTTTTTTCTATTAAACTTGACTGGGTCTTACTTACACCTTCCAGTCATTATCAGCTTTCATGTAGCTGGTTGAGTCACTACAACCAGCCACTAGTCAGAGCTGACAGACTTTCTTTTTTTTCAAATTGAAACCATCAGTCATAATGGTTACCAACCATGCCTCCTCCCTGAAAAGTGGAGCCACTATTTGCCCCCACCCAAGCAGTTGTGCAAGCAGCAGAACCTGTCACAGAAGTGGTGGCAGCCACAGGAACTGAGGAACATGTCTGCAGCGTAGCTAAGGCGCTGTCACAAGCAGAAGGGGCACTCTGGGGTTTTGTAGTCTGGCTTTGAGTACAGCTGCTAATATGCTGGCTATAAATGTGAAATCTTATCATTAAATGGTTCCATTTAATGTACTCTAACAACCAGGCTCTCACCTTAAAGTTTAAGCAAAGTCACCAAGATGGGATATATACTAGAGACAGGAAATACTTGCACATAAAATTTTCTAGGGTGATACAGAACTTATAATGCAAGGTAGTTTGGAACAGAACAAACTCACTGAGAATTATAACAAATTCCTTCCTTTAGGCTTCACAGACCAAAGATTTAGAAGTTTATATCCACTTATATTTACAGAAAGGTTCTCATAACCCAGAAAATACTTGGATAGGGCCAACAAATTATCAGGAACCAATCTGGATATACTTTTATCTCCAGAATGTAACTATGTATATAGACGCAGCTGTGTATATTCCCCAGTGAAGCATCAAAAGTCTCCTTTCCAAGACAAGCTGGAATATTTCCTGTATACAATTTCTCTAAGTTTTCAAGTTAATACTTTCAAGATTATTTCATTCTGTTACTGCAAACATTTCAAATTGTGTTATTCTATGAGTTTCCTTATTCTGTGTATGTGTTCTACAGACACACTGTATGTTTTGATAGTGGAAGGAAGGGAACAAATGAAATTCAGGTCACATTTAGTTCTTCAGAAAAGAAGAGACTGTTTCCTCATAGTGGGCCCAACAGCACCACTGAGATTCCCCTGCCTGAAGTTGTGCACATACTTAATTCATTCTCCAGAGAGATTATGGGCTAACAATCTTAAATTAAGGAAGGAAGGAGACAGAAGGTAGCCAGGAATGAAGCATATGCAACCGTGGGTGGTACAAACCTCGGTGAACCTGTAGTTTCAAGGAACAGACAATTCAAACAAAAATCTTTTCATAAAAAGGAGACAGAAAATATATTCACAGCCTGGGAAAGAAGATCCTTAAGCAAGTAAGTAGTTTCTGAGTAAGAGAAGAAAAAAGAACCAGCAATTTAAATTTAAAAAATCACAGAAGCAGGTATGGTGACACGTCGAGTATTCTTGGGACATAAAGATACAGGCTTTCCAGACACAGGAATTTTATTCATTCAGCTTGTTTTCTCACTGATGAATAGCTTGTGGCAGTCATTACCAGAGCTCCAACCCTTACTTCGGGACAGCTGTTCTGCAGAAGTAACATATTTCTCTGTTCCAGAGATGGCTAGAAGAGCAGAGTTGCCTGCACTAAGCTAAATTCCTGCACATATAAACTTCAAAGCCACAAGTGAGAGCGTGCTTGTGATGCTTGACAGACAACTGCTGCAGCTACAACTTGTGACATCATGCAATGAGAAAACATAAAAGCTAAACTTTAAAAGAGCAAGGTTAAGGCTAACGCTTCAGAAGAACAGAATCTGACTCTACAGCAGTATTGAATTTATTACACATTTCCTGCCCTTCAGAGTTTTTAATTTAATAAGTTACCAGATCTTTTAAGACATCTAACAAGCTTTTCTATGCATGCTGTGGCCAGAATGACAACCTATTCCAAACACACCAAGATTCTTTTTATACTCTTTAACTTATTTTCTATATTTATAGCAAGGAAATAACATCTGCTTTTAATACAATTCTACAAAGAATCAGTAAGATGAGTCAGGCAAAGTATGACTCCTTCAAAATCATGCAAGACCATAGGAGGTAAGTGAGAATTTGGATTTGCATCGCTTCCCCCACCACCAAGTATTTATTCTATGGATTGGAATGCACAGCAATTACTAGACAGACTGATGCTGAAATTTTAAGGAACAGAGATGGCCAATATTTTCCAGAATCCCAAGTCTGAGGTGGAAGGAGGGCTTGTATTCTGGTGTTCTCTGCATTGTATTAAAGACATTTGTGCAGATGCAGTCTCTGGCCAGCAGATGCCTTACACATGCACATGGCTCATTGTGTCAAATGTGAATAAATTCCTCCATATTTTTTCTTTGGTGGCTGCCATGAAGAAAGGTGAAAAGACTCTCACTATTTACAGCTTATCTACATCTAGCCATAGCTCACAGCTACATGGAGTTTGTTCCTCTCTTGCCCCAGCTTTCCAGTTTTGAATCTTCCCCCATCTAGTCTCTAAACTGCTGCCAAACCTACAGGTAGCGAACACTGACATGGATTCTTGAACAAGGTAACCACAAGGTTGTTATACAAGGGCCATACTACTGATTACAGTAGCACTAAGAGCTGCTTACAATAGCAGCGATGACTTTTATCCAAACTTAATTCAGCATTGTTTTCTTTATATACTGGATAAACAAATACATTGCCACAAGTGCATTTTAGAGATTTTATACATTTAAATGTACACAAGTAGGCTCTCTAATTGTTTGTTACCTAAAAGCAGGCAGCATATTTTACCTCTCAAGTAATTCTTCCCTCTCAAACTAGACATTTTAATGGTCAAATACATATGTTTCCAACTAAAAGTAAAGGATAATAGTCAAGTGCAGCACTCTGATGTGCAAGTATGTCCCTCAGCATCAAATACACAGCACACTGGACTCTGCCATTTATACATGAAATATTTTGCACATATTCACACCCAGGAGTGTAAATCCTCTTATCACAAAGCAGTCTTCACATCCTGCAAGCATTTAGTAACTAAGGTAAATAATTTAATAGCCATCCAGACTTAAACGTACTATTTAGAAGACATTTTATAATAACTACACTGCAGACTGCAGTGTCTTGTACGTTCAGTAACACCAGTAGTTAACATCAGCTCAACAGCTCTAGCTCAGCATAACACCAGGACTAACCATGAGCCTGACTAGAAGCTTCACAGTGAATCTACACTGCCATCAAGTGCAACTCAAACTACACAAAGAATCACCTTGATCACAACACAAACTAGAAAAATCCCTTTCAAGCAGGGACATATTTGAGAAAATATATAGGTACAACCTAGCTGATTCAAGAGTGTTTTAAAACTAATTCACAGCAGTAAAACAAAGCAAAAAGTCTCACAGGAGTCTATCCAGCCTGGATTTTGCAGCGGATTAAACAGGAGAGTGTTTCATGAGCAAGATGGAGACAGTCACAGGAGACCAACATAAAGGAGAAACTGCCTTTTGTCTTCCCACCTGAAAGCATGCAAGACTAGATGTTTTTCCTCAAGAGTAATTATCAAAGCAAAGAAGATACCATCTGCTCCCCAAGCTCACAAATGGGAGGACTGGGGCATTATTGACTGCTTTCTTTTTATTCTTACTTGAATCAGCACAACTGGTTATAAGAAAGAGCAGTGTGAGATTAAAATCAATATAGCAGACCCAGGTGGGTGGGATGGGATCACAGTGCCAATTGTTATGCCCTTTGAAATTGAACAGGAACCAAAAATAGTGTGCAATTTCTATTAAAGAGAGAATTTTACAAAAAACAGTATGAAGAACTTTTAACTGTTTTCTCTTCTAACACACTGTGTTTTACCAGGTCACACTTTTTACTCCAACCTAACACCCCACGTCTGCACAGTAACTGAATGCAAACTACCTATTGCCCTAATACTTAAAAACAACCAACCCAAACCAAAAAGCCCCACCAAAACCCCCACAGGAAATCACTTCTCACCCATGGTAATGCTGTAAAAACAAGCATCCTAATTTAGCCAATGCTGTGACAGACTAGCTAAAGAATATGATTTTCTTCACCAAATGAGTGCCAAAATTGGGATTAAGCCCCAAAAGACAGCAGAGCTACAAACTGAACTTCTCACTGCTAGTTCACTGTACTCAGCCCCTTTCCCTCAGCAAGTGACATAGCCAGTGTGATCATCAGAGGAAATATATTGCAGACTATTCCCTACCATACACAAGAGTTACCAGGACAGCTGATCTACACATGGGCACAGGTGAATGTTTTACTTGCATCTGCAAGTCCCCAGGAAAAAGTACAATGGAGAAGTGGCTGCTCAGCCAAAACAATTCAGATTTGACACTCTGCTATCCTCTTCCCTTAGGTTTTGAGGCTTGAGCAGATCCATGGTGGACAAGGAGTTGGACTAGATGACCTTTAATGCTCCCTTCCAACCCAAATTATTCTAGGATTCTACAACAAACCCTTTCAACTACAGCAGTGTGCTCTTAGGGGACCCCACAGTTTCTCCCAGTGGCAGTCATGGATGTACACTTGAGGCATCCCATGGCAACGCTGGCAACTACAATGCCGTGAGACCTCTGGCAGTAGAAGCACTGGAATCCTTGGTCTTCGCATTACCTAAGGTGTGCACTTACAGCGCAGGATATGCACATCTGCCACTTTGATCCCATCTGTTTCTTCTGGCATGATTCAGATGCAGCACTTAAAACATAGTAAATTTGGGTGCTGTGCAGCTCAAGGCTGTTTTCCAGCACGCTTCTTCTGTCTACAGGTAGATGAGATCAGGTCAAGTGACTAAGGTGCACTAATTCAACCCAATGTAATAAAGAAGATTCTGAAAGCTGGAAGCATTAGCAGCTACTACTCACCGTGAATTAGTGGGTCTTTTGAGCACTAACCACATCAAACAGCTCAGTAGCTCCAGGCAAAAGATATTCCACCACACCGATTCAATTTCATGACAAACACAAGATGTATAAACCCAAGGACTGAAGAAACCATGCAAATCTTACAGCTATGTTAATGCTGAAAAACTCTGGAGCAAAGTTGCATAATTTTCTGTTGTCAAACCAAAACCAACTATCCTCTTTCACTGCTCTGAAGTGTTAATTAATTGAACTGTTCTGTGTACCAAACAGCTTCAGCAATTGTCTGGTTCAAGGGATTAAGAAATCCTCCTCTGCACATCATGCCTTACCTTCTGGAAGCCACTGATACCTTCATAACTAGCAGAGCTTGGTAGAATACAACAAGAGGAACAGAACAAGTTCCAATTCAAATTAGTTAGGAAGACTGTAAGAAATATATGTACCTTTTCATTTAATACTAAGGCAGAAAAAAATTCAATGCGATGTCAATGCTTTTGAACTGGTCTCACTCCTATACTTACAAAATGCAGCTGGAAACAGGGGCTGACAAATAGTTAACTACAGCTCTTCTAGAGGACTAGAAATCCTCACTTACTGAAGACAGACTTGCTGAAAAACACCCATTATTCAACATCAGTTTTGTTGGCCTGTACTTGCTTACTTCAACTTCTTCTTCAGGAGAATTACCATGAATTTGGCCCTGTCAAGTAGAATATGCTGACTTCTGTCCATGACTCTGGAACCCCTACATTCAGGCTTCACCCCTGAACTCATTAAGAAACTGACTGTAACTCACAAGAGATCCAGTATGCACAGGATATGTTTGGTTTTTAATGATTATCTGAAACAACTAAGTGTACCAATTCAAATACCAAGATCTGGCATAAAAATGACTTAAGGAGCCTCGGTTGTTCTGGACTTAGACCTGAGTTGAGTCCATGTACCTCACAAAATAATCCAAGATACGTGGTGACGCTACTGACATTTTCTACCCATGTATTAGACCTAGAGTACTCCTCGCCCTTAGCACTGAGGTATGCAAGATGAGGTCTGGTAGCACTGAGCATTGAGAAATAGTTAAATGGGTCTATTACTTTACAAGGTTCACTAACTTGATTCTGTGGTATCACATAAGCAAACAGAAATCCGTGTAACAAGTCTCACTGACCTCACTTTTAAGGGTGGCAATGAGTAATTTCTAATTTTCCCTAAATTCCCTATCAGCAAAATCAGAAAACGCATAATTCCTTATGCCCCCTCCTGTTGCATTGACACGGTGCTGCTGCCGACAAGAGATTTAAACCTGAGACATCCAGAAGAAGTGCAATCATCAAAATCTCATTAAGAAAACCTTTCAAAAACGGAACTAAACACAGCTTCATCAAATTCTAACCAAAATGAAGGGTAGTACCATATAAATGGAGTTAACTCCCTTGCCTCAGTTAAAATCACTTTGGGTTCAGTTAAGAGTATCTATAGCCATAACAATGTAAGACTGGCTATCTTACAGCTGTGAGGATGTTTCTGTTAATGAGTTTTTTACTTTCACCAGAGAAACAGGTAAAATTATGCTCCTCAGAAATTTACAGCAGTGAATCATGTTTCTACAATTTCTGACAGCCTCAGTGACAAAAAACGGCCTAATTTGGTGAACAGGCTTTAATAACAGCTGTACTGCTCAAGTGAATCCTCAATGGCATCCTAAAGTCTCAAACAGTAATTAATTTTTTTTAGCAGGTTTGAGAAACAGTTCTGAAAAACAAGATCAGTGATTCTGCTTAAAGCAGCAGGTGTATCATGTACTTCCATTCCAATATTTCTGTCAAGATCTCATTTCTCTTCCTACTACTACTGACCAAGCCAGAGTATTCCTCCCGGCAAAGAAAAATCAAGTGATTGACATCTCAACAGATAAGTTATTGGAAGAGCCTTGTTAGCAATTCCATATTTCAACTGAGAGATAGTACATGGTAAAATTCCAGTGGCATGCCTACTTGGTAACTGTACAGTCATGCACATGCAACAATGATTGCAAACAAACTGTGCTAATTTATTTGGTTACTGATAAAAGTGAAATCCTGGAAATCAAGTCTTTAATCTTGAATTACAGCGACTTAAGAGATTTCCAAGTCTGTCACCTCAGCAATCTTAAAGTCAGCACCTGAATTCTATGGACAGAACATTATTTTTAAAGGATTCATGCTGACAAATTTTTTAGTAAAGGAGAAGCTTTACTAGCTCTGTCTAGTTTCAAACTGGGGGGATAGGGAGCAGATTTTAGAATGAAGAAATAGGAAGATGGCCCAGCAGGAGGGATTTGGCATATTTACAGCAGAGGCATTGAAGAGAGGTTGTTCAACAGGCTTTCTATCATCAGGAAGTTCCTGTATCACTTAGTAGAACACCGGTCAAAACCAGCACGGAAAGGAAGACCACCAGCTCAAAGACAATGCCCTCAAGCATTGCAATGTTAAGGTAAAAACGACCATGTGAAGGTGAAATTCAGATGTCCCTGTCCTGCAGCAGACACCCTGGTTACTGGAATGCCCCACGGGAGCACACAGGTGCCGGCCATGCCCAGTCAAGCCTGCACAGCACCTACGGAAACTGATAGAGTTGAAAGATTAATAGCCTCCACATGTCATAATGGCCATGGCTAATCCCCAGTCCTGAACGGGGAAACTCTAATCTTCACACAATGCAACATACACCAGCTCAGACCACAAGGCATCTTCTTCCTCAGTACCCTACTTCTACAGCACATAATAGAGTTGTGAGGCAGTGAAACTGTTTAAACAAGGCCAGAACACACTTACACACCTGCATTGCTTGTTTCCAACATAAAATACAATGATGTTTCACTTCTTAAATACTTGGACTTCTTTTCTGTTTGCTTATTAAAGGCTAAGCTCACTACCCGTGGTGAGAAATACTTGCACCGCCTTAGTCTGCCAGAACATGATGACTCCAAGAACTGCATCCTCTGATGTTTCAAGAGACTGAAAAATTCTTCCACAAAATATATGGCACCTCTAACAGCTTTGTATTTAATTTTTCTTCAATACTTTTTCAATATATTTAACCCCTACATCCAAAGAGAAGGTAATTGAATATTATCTTTGGGATTTGTGAAATAAAACTGAACATCATCGATGAACTGTACCTGCCCAGATACAGCAGATGACTAATTTGGCAAACTGCCAGAAATGTTCAAGGAATGTTGATCTCTAATATTTAATTTTTAAAAACTAAGTAAAATTTAATTAAATAAAATTAAAAATAAAAATAAATTAAAAATTAGTCAATCTTACTTCCTACAACTACTAGTTCTATAGTTGATAGTAAGGGGGCAGGGGGGATGAAATGGAGTAAACTACTTTTTCCATTACTTCATAGTGTATCCAGCCCTCTGTGTACCAAAATGCCAACTTCCCCATTACTGTGCTGTGTTTACTATGCTACCCTTTCCCCTGCCTCCACCTGAATTCTTCTCCAGTAATTTCTGGTCTTTCTAGACATTATGTGTGTTCAAAAGAATCCTAAGGACTCAATTATTTTAAATGTTCAAATGTTGAGATCCACTTTTGCTCTAAATTCCTCTAAGAACCTCTGAGCAGTAGAACATCTACTGGTAGACCGAACAGCAAATAGTTAAAACTATAAAAACTATATGAGCTAAACACTTTCTTTAAATGGACGTGCAAGTTTAAGGAGAATGGTGACTGCTAATCCTGTGGGTGTTTTTTTCATTCAAGCTAATCATGCAGATCTCTTTCCTGCTGTCCTACAGGAACTCTGAATTGTAAAATGCCTTTCAAATGGAAAAATGTTTCTATCAGAACCTCCACACATACCTGTAAAGTGACCAAAAGAGGTTAGTCTAGTTACAGTGTGTTAGAACATGCAAAGGCAAAGTGTACACACTTTGGAACTCAGAATTTGTCAGGCCAGTGGAAATGCTGGCTTGTGAGCAAACCCATACACATGAGAAATGTACTGATCATGCAGGATGCTTACTACTAAACAAACAACAAAAAAAACAAACTCTGAAAGCTAATTATTGCTCTTTGCTATGCAAAGCTGGGCAGGTTGGTAACATTTGTGTTACAGGTAAAAAAAAAAAAAGATGAGGCCTCAGGAATTGAAAACACACACAAAACAGATTTTTAAAAAGCCCCAAATTTTACGTTTCACTTGCAAAAATACAGTTATCTACCTAGCTCCTGTGTTTATCATCTCCATGAAAATCAGCAAGGGAATAGGTTTATACTTCCGTTAAACAGCCTTCGTACCAGTAACTATGTATCTGTTGGGTATTGCATCTTTTCAATAACACTTGGGCCAGTTCCCAAAGCATCTGTTGGAAAACACCATCCAGGCATGCTGAACAGGACACGTGGCCTGGCTGGGCTAGGAGGTAGCATAGGTTGACGCAGGACCGTTTCATTCCTGGCTGGGGGCTCAGAGCTGCATAGGCAGACCTCAGCTCCTCCCACTGCTGTTCAGCCTCCCACGGGACACTACAAAAGGTGGCAGAGGTTGAAGTGCTACAGTATCCAGAAAAGATGGTGAAGAGTGAGGAGAGGCTGCAGGAACAGAGAGGTGGAGTGAACGTACAGGAAAAGAGAAGTAATTTTTCTTAGGGCCTGCACTAAGGACTTCCTAAAAGATGTCTCACCAATGCAAGTCAAACATGTAACCAAAACTTCACAAAGCAGGGTCATTATCCATAACAAGGCAGACAAGTAGTTCATTAGCAAAATTTTCAGTGTGATGAAAACCAGCTTTGAGTCTTTTCTATTCACCATGTGTTATAAAGATACCTCATCACACGGCAGTCTTAAATACCTGACTACATGTCTGTCTCACAGGTTCATCCCTGTGAGACACAGGCAAAGATCACAATGACACAACAGCTTTTAGTCTATCCAATACCTCAAACTCCTCGATTTTTATTAAAGATTTTCAGTTTAAAAAGGAAGTGTACAGAAATCTGCTTGCACTGGGGCACATATTTTCTAATCTGAATCAAGTTACGAACGCAAGGGTGCTGAGCCAGCACTTTCTCCAAATCCACTCTTATTCCTCATTTGTACCTGCCCTCCACACAAATACTCAGAGACCTCCAAGCGAAGGTAAAAATAAAAAAAAAAAAGGAAAGAAACAAAAAAACAACCAAACCCACTCAGATTTAAACACAGACAAGCTCCTTGATTCAGTCTGCCCTGTAATCACACAAACCATCCTCAATGCAAAGGAGGATGGATCACTGAGCAGCAAGTCTAGATCTTTCCCAGACCATAACACAGTACAAGGTCATACCAACTCCAAAGCATGACTGAATCTTTCAAAGCAGAAATTAGATTAATAGTTCATCATATTTACTTTTTAACCCTAACCGAAACTGCATGTTTCACTGAAACACCATGTCTCATGGTCACATGCCTGCTCATAGGGCTTTCTAGTTCTACATGTTCCATTTTCATAAAATATTTTGGAAAAAGAAGTGACAGAAGACAGTATACATCCCTCCCACTTAAGCGGCAGAAGTTTACAGAACCTTAAGAGTGCTGTTGCTCCAACAGGACAACAGTACTCATCCTACTTCTGATCTCTGGAAGGACTCAAAATAGTAGTGTAAGTCTCTTTGAAAGACAACATGAGATTTTTAGACAAAACTGACTTCTTCTGAGAGAAAACACTAGAGTGTTTGATCTAGATACAGAATCTTCTAAACAAATCCACTGAAGCTGCTCCCTAACAAACTTGAGACATTTCCAATTCCACCCAAGTCCTTAGTGTTCCTGCAACACCGCATGAAAGCTAAAACAAGTTCCTTAAGATTTAACTGAACTGGGCACACTTCGCTGGTATTTGGACTGTAGATCATCTTAACTTCATTCTAAAAAACCAGGCTTATTGCCTAAATTCCACTGAACGTTCACTCATCCATAAGCCAGGTGCCACCCAGAAGAATCGATTGACAAACTTCCACAGGAGTTGACTGCAAGTTAAACTTCGGGAAGACTTCAAAACCTTCATCCTTCTCCACTTCCTCTTTGAAAGCCATCCTCCCACCAACCAACAAACATAGTTACTGTCTACAGCAAAAATCTGAGTTATAAAAGAAAAAAAAAAATAAAGCGAACCCAGGGCGGGTAGCTCGGCAGGACAGCGGCTGCAACGGCGAGCGATGAATGAAGCAGCCGCGAGGTATTTCCCGGAGCCCGGAGTGCCTCACCGCGGCCAGCGCCGGGACCCGGTGGGCGAGCGAAGAGACGCGGCGGCCCCCAGCGCAGCCCCAGCCAGGCGGGACGGGGCGT
>WEIT01033478.1:20536-54019 GCA_013389985.1 Dryoscopus gambensis
AGGGCGGGCCGAGCCGGGTGGAGGGGACGCACGAAGGTCGCGGGCGGGGGCGGGCGAGAGCCGGGCACGGCTGCTCGGTCATCCTGGGCTCCGAACACTGGCTGCTTCAGACCTCCGCCGCGACCCGCTGGGCAGCTGAGCCGGCCCGAGACCCCCTACCCCCGCCCCGTGGCAAAACGGTGGCTACTGCTGCCTTTCCTTCCATATAAAATAGCGGGGTACATATCTCCTCGGTAGAGCAGCCGGAGCGGCGGTGCCTCCACAGGGTTGCCGGCCCCGGGAGAGAACGGGAGCAGACCCGGTGTGCCACAGCCATGGCTTTTGCCGCATCAGGGGTTGTATAACCAATGGTAAAAAGTCTGCCAGCTGTGTTGGGCTATGGCAGCTCGCTGAGCACTGTCCTGCTATAGCTAGCAGGCCCGGGGAGAGGGTTAAGGAGACACTGCTGCTGAACGAAAATAGAAATGTACGCAAATCCATTAGGATGCCTGGCTATTGAAGAGGAGTCTGAGAGGTGTGTCATGAGACAGATGATGCTAAACGTAATCTGGCACACGATGGCAGTGTTTTGAAATTGAGATTATTTTTGCAGCTGCCAATTGCAATGCTCAGAGCCAGTTTATTTTTCATTAGTGTTTTTTCAATGAGACATTTCTCATCTGGGATCAAGTCTCAAACTTCAGCGGAAAGCTTTGTTGACCAACACAATTACGTGTGTTTTTCATGGGTCTCTTTTTGAAATGTACAGATGAATCTAAGACTGTAGTAAGAATTAGTTTATCAAAAATAAATGGGTAGTATGGCTATTAGGGTTAATATGTACCCAATCAGGTATAAAAATTGTGTAATTGCTACCTCTCTGCCCTGTTGGCCAGTTCATGAGGAGAAGTGTATGTATCAAAGTGTCAGCAGTCACTGCTGACTGAGTCACTGAGAATGAAAGAACATGAATTAAATTGAAAAAGCTTTTTTAAAAATTCCCTGTTATTAAACCAAAGACAGACTTCATTACTTCCGCTGATCATAAGGAATAAGGACAGATTAATTCTTTTACCTACCTTAGTTAGGAAATTTTTACATTCCTTTTTTTTTTTTTTTTTAACATTCCTTAGTCTATATAGACTGTATCCAGTACTTGGAAGCTGATGGCGGACAATGTAGTTCACGGAAAAACTCACCTCTTAGGAAGACCTCAGTCATGGACCTTGTTCACAACACACCCTGTGTTACTCAGTCATAGGATACATCAATAAGCTGTACCTCTCTGTTTTATACCCTTTTTGAATCATCCTTTCCCGTACAGAGTTCAGATTTCATCATTCTTTTTTGTGATCATATTTTAGCAGCACTTTATATCAATTTACCTAATGGTTTTTATAGCAACTCCTCGCCAGATGTCATCTGGGAGCATTCCTGGCTCTTCTGGAGACAGCATGATGATCTATCTCCTTGCTGGTGTTGCTGCTTTTGGTGGTTTATTTTATGTAAGTGTTTGGGGATGGAGCTGTTTGTGCTTTCTGAGCTGGCGTGGTATAAGGTGTGTGCTGGGTTAAAGAGTATAGTCAAGATGCAAACCATCAATGAATGGAGATATTGTAGCATATAGCTAAGTGCAACCTAACAGCTTAAGAGAATTTAGTGAAACTGAAAGCCTATTACTTGCCTGTTTTACTGTTACTGTGATACGTAGTGCTGGGTCATTCTTAGTGGAAAGCATATTTAAAACTATGTGAAATTAATGTGTCCAAAGATGGAGTAAGACACCTACCTCTAACCCCTTGCCTTGTCTTGTCAACCACAAACATTAGGAATATCTCAAAGTGGGCAAGGCAGATGTGAAATAAGCTGTCTGAAGCTGCAAGGGGAAGACAGGAACCTTGATAATTTGGGCACAAAAAAAGAAGATAGGAGCATTAGTTTCTTCAGAAAAGCATGTTAAAGTTTTGTAAGCGTCTGCTTTTGTTAAGCTCTTCGGTAACCATTCTCTTCCCTGCTTCTAAATATATTTGATTCTGTGCTTCACAACCCCAAATCGTCCATTTTATAGCTTACTTCTACCCCTCTCCCCTAAAATCTGAGACAGTGACTAGCACACCCCAGAGATATTTCCCTGTCCCACAAAGTAATCCTCTGAATGGTAAGTAGCTATTTGTTCAAAGTATCAAACATGTTTGATTGCATTTCTGGAGGAATAACATATTCTCTTGCTGTCACATTTTTACCACATTATAAAAATAATAATATAATTATCTTTTAAAACACTGTTTGCAATTCCTGAAACACAGCACCACTTCAAAAGCTGCATGGTATATTGTATTCACTTTCTAACAATGGAGAAATTTGAAATGCATAAATTTATTAGTATAGCAGATTGTTAATTTTTTTTAACCTTGCTTAGGATAAATTTTATATGCATTTTAAGATGGGCAGTAGCACTTGCTTAAAATCCCTTCTCTCCCTCTCCGCTCTTTGAGTTTGGTAAATTTGTAGGGATTGTAGCAGTAAGTTTAGGTATAATTCCCTTTCAGGCCTACAGAGTAGTCAGTTCATCCCGCAGCAAGTTTATTGAACATACAAAAATTCTTCGCGAGAGAGCCGAGGAGCGGAAAAGCAATCCTTGGTCAAGGAAGGGTGAGTTGAGCTATTCTCTCTTTTTCCCTGGATACACGAGGATCTGGAACAGATTTCTGGATTGTCTAATCAGGCCTTAGCACTGTCCAAGTCCTTGTCTGAGCTGTGTGAGTTGGAGTGAAGACAAAGGTGGCTGTGCAGTGTTGTTCTGTTACAAAGCTGCTGCCTCACAAATTTTGGTAGTGGCCTTAATGTTCAGGCAGTGAATCTGGTCTTTGATCCACCTGGGCAGGCTCTTTGGAGGGAAAGAGTTGATGTGTGAATACTATTAATTGTATAATGGGTATTTGATTTATGGGAAGCTTAATGAAACTTGACTGAATGCATAATGCTGTCAAAATCAGTTTTGTTCTTTTGTTTGTTGGTGGAGGGGACAAGATAGTATCTTTTTCTCAGCCAACAGGTTGGCGTCAGGCCACATGCCATCAGGAAACAGTTCAATAGGGAAAAACCCCTACATTTAAAAAAAAATACTCTAACTTGGACCAATTTTTTGTCCCATAACTTTGATTTTGTCTTTTCTAATTTGGGGTTAAATGAAACACAGGCATTACCTAAATGTACGGCAAATCCTTACTTAGCTCCTCATTCTTGAATAATTAGACCGTGTTAGTTCAAATAATTATAATGGAATGTTGTCTCTGTCTACATCAATTAGTGTTATGCCATTAATGTAAAAGGTAGAATTTTGCCAAACATAGCCTTGCTAGGAAAAGCACTTAGGAAAATTTCTTAAGGATCTTTATATATTTTTACTTGGTTGTTATTTTAAAAAATAAAGTATTGAAGCCAGAGCACCTGAAGGTGTTCCTTTTTTTTTTTTAATGTTGACGTCTAGTATCTTGAGTTTAAATTTTGTTTTCAGTGTGAGAACATGATTTAAATTGTCTGCCTCTATAATTATTTCTTTAGAAGTTGTTAGCCTTGAACTTCCACAACACATGCTTTAGTTTCAGAACTTTAAAATTACAGATCTTAAGATTTAAAGTAGTTAAATACCTTAATTTCCGAAAAAGAAAGCAGCTGAACACAGTATAGTTTTAAAACTCAGTTGTTTAAATAAATGTTGAGAATTCAACCACAATTTGCAATCCTTCATTGTCCCTAAAATAAAAAATGTAACCAGAACCAAAGTAGATCTTCTCTCCTAGAGACCTGGTCTCCTGCTGTTCAGGGCAGAAGTGAGGATTATCCTCATTAAATTCTGACTGCAATAGTTGGGAGAACAGGGAAGCATTAAGCAAACCTTCCAACATACTCCCAAGGATGTCATTGTATTCCCTCTTTGCTCTTAAGATGCACTTCTGCAAGGTACTGAGTTTTAGCCCTGGCCTACCCACATGTTGGAGTGAAATACCTGCAGTAGTGAGTGCTCAGCAACTGATTTTGGGTACTCTCCAAACATCCCATCATCTGCTGCTTTGTGCTGCTTAATAAGTCACAACCAGTGACAGATGATTGCTGCTTCCCTTTTTATTGATAGTAAGAAGTCCAAAATGTTTCTCAGGCCATTCAGTGAATACAGTTGAAACTTGTTTCCTATATTATTTTCAATGTTTGACTTCTGAGTAAATGTTCAACCCAGTTTTTAGTTGGACTTCTGAGTAGCTAATTACAATTCACGGTACAAAACCACCATGGAATCAGCTCCTTTTTAAAATCCTTCTTCATTTCCAGCTGTGTATACCCAAAAGAGGTTTCCGTTCTTACTTTTCCTACAGAATCCTGTGTGCCTTCTCAAAAGAGTTAACAACCTTCTTCCTCCCCTTTTTCTCCTGTTCCCTGCATAGTCATATTTTTGTGTTTATCTTGTCATAGAGTGTTAGCATAGTATTGCTTTTCCCAGAAGTGCCATTGCAGTTTCTTTCCCTGTGCATTTTTTATAGTCAGTCCTTACACTTTTTCTCAGTAAGCATTGCTGATAAGAGCAGTTAAAAATTCTGTTCTCAAGGTACTCTGATATTTTTTTAGGGGCACATTAAATCAAGGTTAAAAAAAGCTCTAAAACAGAGCTGGTAACACTATGAAGTGGTGGATAGAAAAGCAACATGCCAAGCAGCACGTTCATGGCATATTTGCTGCCTATGGTAAAAGAACATTTGATAGGATTTTTGTGGTGTCTCATGCGGGGGAAAATTCTCCCCTTATGCCTGAACCCAAAATGTCTATTACAGAGAACTGTACATAGCAACATGTCTATCAAAACAAGAGAAACAATCATTCTAGGGTTCTTTGTTTATTAGAGGATTGAAACTATATTTAATGGTATTTTAATAAATGATAACAGACATTTAGAAAGAGATCTGATAGCAAATTTCCTGTGGCTCTTTCTAACTGAAAGGTACTCTCAAATTCAGGGAGGCATTTAAAAAGCCCCTGGAAGAAACCTGACTCAAAGTAGCAGTAGAAAATCTGAGACATCATTTGAAATGTAAAATGATGTTTGGCTTGCAGGGATGTTCTACTTGCTTATTTAGCAAATACTGAGTTTTGTCCTCCATTTGTTGTTTGTGTCCTTTAAGCTTGTTCCTGATTTCCTTCTTTTTTAGCTATGACTTTTCTAACAAGCTGATTCAATCTTTCTAATCTATACTCTACTTTTACACTTTCCAGACTAAAACACAAGGGAAATCTCTTTCCAAACCCGAGGAAGTTAAATACAAACAAAGGACAGTCGTTCACCATTTGAGTACCTTGCAGCCCACCTTGGGATGACTTTATACCTTCTGTTGTAAAATTCCATTCTTGTGAGACTTTAAAAGAACTACCTATGTTTGCAAGGCCAAACCATGTTCAGCTTTTTACCAAATCTGCTTTGTAGAAGTTCTGAGATGGAGAAGCTGGCTGTTCTGAATGAATGCACTCCATATTAGACTGTCCAATAAAGTGTACTGAATGCTGAGCTTGGCTGTTAGCCTGTTCTTTGTGTAATGAATTTAAGGTTTTTTTAAAGTAGTGTTTTCTTAAAGGGACATGATCAGGTTGCATAATGCAAAGTTTTGATTTTTACTGAGCAATGAATGGACTTGTCTTGAAACCTGAACACAAAATGATAGGCTTGCACTTGCATAAGAAGACCAAGAAATAAAATGTATCTGTTTAGTTTTTAAACAGATACAAAAGAATAAAAGAAACTCTGACTATGTCTCTTTAAGCTCTTTTGTTTCAATTCTCATGTAGTTTACACTGTATTACAAACTCTTATTTCCAGTTCTATTTTTTCACGACAAGTTGGTTCTAGTGGTGAACTTGTGATGAACAGTTGGTGTATAACTTTTCCTTTGTGAACTTGATGTTAGTGCATGTTTGCATGGTGGTTGTGCATCTTCGTTGCTTTGTGCTGTTAGTTTTTCATTACTCATCTCAGCTGAGTTTGAAGTGATGCATGACTGGGAAACACCGTTTTTCAGGTTCTAAAGAGTCTGACCCACAGTAGTATAAACAAGTCTTTAAAAGAGAGTTGTGACTCGTAAAAAGAAAACAGTCATATGTGGTCATATCTCCAAGTAAGTGAGCTGTGACCACTTAAAATTAGCAAGTTATTTTCTTACTTATATAAGACCAATGTCTTTTTCCCCATGTGGTAATTCCACGGAGTCATGCTCCCTCTGGCACCTGTGTGTGTACCATCACTGGCCCTTTCAGCAGAGTGGTTTGAAGCAACACTTGGCAAGGTCCTTTGTTATCCTTCCCTGCACCCCCAACACTTGCTTTAAGCCACAGTTTCTTTTCTTACCCACTGAAACATGTTACGAAACTCAGTAATTAAGAATATGGTTTCCTCATCTTGTAAACATTGGTTTTTGATGCCACATTAGACAATATGGGGGATTAATTATTGATCCTTTTTTTTGTTGTTAATTCTGATCCCGAATCTTAGTTTCCCCCTTTAAATTTAAATGAGGATGATGATAAAAAGTAGTTGGTGAAATTTTTGTTGCATGCATGCATTTTACTCTCTTTATTGTATTGAATAAATCCTTAGAAGGTGATGAAGAAGAGATGGATGCAGTAACTGAAGCAGAGAAGGCCATGGAAGAGCCTGATGCAGCAGCTGCTGTTGAACCTGCAGCACAGGATGAGAGTTCTGGGGTATCCCCAGAAGCTAGAGGGGACAATGACTTACTGACTCCAGAGGTATCCCATGCTGTGAAGGAAGCACAGCAGGAAGCTGCTGCTAACTCAGAAGTTGCTGCTAATTCAGAAGCTGCTGCAGTGCAAGGTTAACTTATGAATGTGTTTTTTCTGTGTGTGTGTGTATGTTGGGTTCTAAAGCTCTGCCTCTTACAGAACATTAAGAATGAGCATATGTGTTCCTAATGGAGTTTGTCCTGCTAATTCAGGACATTAATTCTAATTCAAGCATTAACTTGACATACCATGAGCATAAAGTAATTAAGTTTATTATATCAGTGTCTCTGAAAACATCCTGGCTGCGGCACCAGAGTTACTGTCTAAAACAAGTAGAGTGAAATGTTTATTTTACTACCCCATCCTATTTCTAAGGATATTAAATTGAGCATATGTTATGATCAGGTACACAGTTGTTTCAGTGATCTAGTTCTCAAGGGTTTGTTAAGGAATCTAAAGACTTTAGTTCACTGGCCATTCCAAAGATATTCACACTGAATAGTTATATCTGTTCTATCAATATAACTTGAACAGGATCTTGCATAGCAAAGCAAATGCTGTCGTGGTCTCAATTTTAAGGATATATTGGGCTAAATTTTCACAATATGATAAAACGTCAAATTGTTGTTAAACACTGGAATTGATAAGTGGCAAAACATTCAGTATTTTGAACTGTCAGGGCGTTTGAAATATTTTGGTTTACTGTGCTTTTAAAAAAACCACAGTAATACAAATGCAAAACTATCCATAAATTGCACAAAATACAGGATTATAATTTAAATTGGCAGATTTTTTAAGGTGGTTTGTTTTGGTTTGTTTTGGTTTTTTTACCACTAATCTTAAGAGGATATGTCTAAAACACAGATCAACCTGAGATTAAAAGTATTTTGACTGCTAATCTATGGGCATTTATCTTAGTACCATCAAAGGTGTTAGCAGATTCGGTTTTCACTTTTTTCCTTGGCGATTACAATGAGGAGTGGATGCATCTTAATTGCCTTTTTAACATATAAATTTGAGAAATAGTGCAGCACATCTAATTACTGAGTTTTATGAAAGGTCTAGGTATGAATGCAATTTTAATTCAAATGTGAATAGCTCCTGTGCTTGTCTCTAAAACAATCTATTACAAATAATATTTTAAAACAATACTTAGTGTGATCTGCTGTAATACAGTTTATAAAAAGTCGAAGTAGGTACCTTGGTAGTGATTATTACTGCTTACATATAGAAATATTTATAAGGTAGTAGTTAAAATATCTAGAGCCCTAAATATTTCCATTTCTATGAAATATTTAGACCACTTAATTTAGAAAGGAAGTAGTCTAGTGTATGTTAAGTTTGGTGAATTAGAGCCTTTAAGAGATATGTTTAAAAATGTCTTGCAGCATTTCTTGCTCTATGGAGTGTTGCGGTTTGCAGTTTCTTGCGATGGTGTGGCAAGCCGCAGAACTTCCCTGGGAGTGCAGGGGGCTTCCTTGGGGAGAGAAGCTGTTTCACTTCCCATGGCCCCTTTTGGACTGCCCCTCATGGCCCCGGCTAGCTCTCAGCTCCGCAACACAGCGGCAATAAAGGAGGCGAGAAGGGCTCCCCGCATGGGGGCTTCAGAAGATCTTTATTCACATGGTCCCAAAGGCAGACACGACTACATTTAAGCAGAAAAATGGGAGGGTGTTCACCTTAGACCTTTTAGATGGAGATCAGCGGGGCGGAGAGAGCACACAGGCCAATGGTCCCAAGGGCACAGGGGTAGTACATGGGAGGGATTAGGGCATAGAATAAATGGGGAGAACCCAAGGGAGTGGCTAGGAACAGGGGCAGGGGAAGGAGGACGACGTGCCAGGACCTTGACATTAGGAAAAAAGAGGTAGGGAAATCAAAGGGCCAGTCAGGGGAGCAGAACTGGGGTACCTGTCCTTTTAGGGGATTCTCTTGTTCTCTGATTGGCATCCCACAATGGAGCAGTTGCAAAATTTCAGTTTAATTTTGTAAGCGCTTGCTTGTGTCTGGAAGTGGCTGTGTATTCCTTTCACAATGCTTATCTAACTGTTAATTGTTGGATAAGGTAGGATCTTCTGTATGGTAAATATTTCTGCCATTTTATCGAAGAGGACCTTCCCTGAGAAAGGGAAGCTAGGATCTTCCCTAAGAAACATGGTGCATGAATTGATTAGATGTTAGGAAGAAATTCTTTCCTGTGAGGGTGATGAGGCACTGGAACAGTTTCCCAGAGCAGCTGTGGATGCCCCATCCCTGGAAGTGTTCAAGGCCAAGTTCCATGGGGCTCTGAGCAACCTGGTCTAGTGGAAGGTGTTCCTGCCCATGGCAGGGGGTTGGAACAAGATGGTCTTTAAGGCCCCTTCCAACCCAAATCATTCTATGATGATTCTGTGATTTAAGTCTGAGGATCTCATTCTGGAAATGTGGACATCATGTACTTAGTGATCACTACTTGATAGGAAGAAATATGGCTTGTAACTGTTAGTTCCTGCTGGTGTTATCTGGAAGTGGAGGAGCTATTTAGAAATTACTGATTTGTAAGATCTATTATCTCTGGCAACACACCAAGGAAAACACCACTAGAACCAGACTTCTGTTATGCTGAAAGTTGTAAGGGAGTCTGAGGGTCATCCCAGGTGCCCTCTACCAAACCTTGCTGCAGTGGTTATTCTTGGCTGGGTGGTAAAGCTAGCAGAAACAAACCTTTGGGATGTAAAATTGTCAAGAAGCAAGGGAGTGTTCTCCTTGCCTGATTTCTTGGGTGTTCCTGGGTTGTTATAACTTGCTCCTGAGCCTAGTTGTCACCAGCGCAGATTGCTGTGAACAGGTGTGCCCAGGATGGTGAACCCTGGGGACCTCGTCGTGGTTCACATGAGGTTACACCTGGTGTAACCTGAGTCCTGGCCTGAGAGGCTGGACAGGCTCCTGCTCCAGGTCACCTTAGCACTCCCTGCTCCCTTGTCCAGCTCTCCTCATCCTGGTCCTGCCTGCAGCAGAACAGCACGGTCCCCAGAGCAGTTCTTCCCAGGAGTTCCTGACTGCGGGAAGGAAGGCTACCAGCAGCACATCGTCTGACACACAGGCCTAAACCAGCATCCCTTTCCTCTAAGCTATGTAAAAACTAGTTTCCAGTGGCATCATGCTCACAAGAAGATGAGGGTTTGTTTCAAAAGGTCTCTGCTCTCTCTGTACCACTTTGTTCAGTGTCTACGTGCAGCCAACAGCTATCGTGTTTAAAAAAAAATTCTAATTAAAATCCTTCTGGATATAACTTTCAGTTTTGGATTTAACCATCTTTATCATTTGTGCTATCTGCACTCAGAGGAAGAAAAAGTAGCATAGTTCCACTTTTACTGACGTAGAGAAGGATTTTGCTTTCAGAACTTTGGAGGAAAGTATGTATTTAAGTAGCTTTTACTAGTTTTTGTTGGCATCTTGGTGTTACTTCTGCAGATGAAGGTGCAAGTATTTTTATTGTTACCAGTATTTTATTGAACCTCTGTTTTTTCAAATGCCATTGTTTCTTTCAATGTATCAGGCTTTCTCTAATGTTTGGAAGTGCAAACTGTGAAAGGATGCTTGTCTCCAGCTCCTGTATACAGACAATATAAATGTGTGATTACACGTGGTTGTGCAAAAAAACCCCCGCCCAAACCAAAACAGATATCAAACAAACAAACAAAAAACCAATCCAGCCTTGGAGGTGGATGCTTAATACTTAATCAGGGTAATTTCCATTTCAGACTGTTAACAATTGTACCTGCCTGGAGTTTTCTCCTTGCCTCAATTTAAGCAATTTACAATCCACTGCTGGTATCTGGAATTCTGTGAAATACTGTTACCAAAATAAGTACTGAACTATGTTACTCTGTTCCCAAGGTTTTCTCTTCCTGTAAATTCTAGTTTTCTCTAGCTTTTTATTGCTTGAGCTATCACCCTTGGTTACTGCGCGATGCTGGTTAAGTTCCTCTTGTTCTCTTTCTAGTGTACTGTGTCTGGGACCATAAATTAAGCTTTTCTTCAGCCAGAACGAATGCTGTAAAATTCACAGATTGGCAAACTGCTATTTGGATTAGGCAAGGTTGTTGCATCTGTAACTTTTAGTGTTTGGGTTGCCACCATAAACTCTTCTCCAACTCTGGTATTGAGGCTTGAGGTTTTGGCATTATCAACTGAAATAACAAAAGCAATTAGCCCCAAACTGTGCTTTTCTAGACTTCTTCCTGACTTCTCTATTATAGGTTATTTTCTAATTTTGAAAGTATTGAAGGGCATGGTCTTTTCTCTGTTTGTTATTTCCAAGGCCATTTGAATGAGTGACCGCTTTTGGGGAGGATTAGAATGTGAATGTGCCAGTGTTTTCCATGCTAAGCTTCAAACGCACTACAATGCCAGTTGTCTAGAGAAACAGCCTAGAGAAACAAATGGAGGCTGCTCTGGACAGGAGTTGCTGCTTTTGGGACAGGACTTTTGCCGACCCCATCATACAGTGATGCCAAGCAGACAAAAACACCCGATATAATCAGTGCACGTTGGCTTGGCTTGGTAAGTTACCAAATTCTGTGTGCTGACACTGTGAGTACTTTGAAAATTACTGAAGAGTTGTCAGAGTGATTTGCAATTGCTCATACTTATTCACAGGCTTTCAGAATGATGTTGCTCAGTAGAACAGACACATCCTTCTAGGCATCTGTTTGTGTGAAAAGGAGTTTTTTCTCTTTATTGATTAGGATAGACTGATCTAGCTAAATTAGGCCCTAAGAAGTTAAATTATGTAAATACTATCCTACAGGGGAAGTATCTGTATCTTGGAACTTCTGTTGGGTATTTCTGTTTCACATTTATCACTTTCTTTTATCTGTCTCTTAGACTACTGCACTTACCTTATATCTCTCTGATCGCCATACACTGGCTACTAGTCTCTTCTTCTTCCTCCTGTTTCTCCTTCATCAAACTGAGTTTTAGATGAGTCATCATAGCATAACTGGAAAATCTCTGTTGGAAGAAAGTGAAAAATAATTAGAAAAAAAATTCTCTAAAAGTTGTGAGCATCTGAAGACCCCAGTTGGTAAATAGAGAGACTGTTCAGTTTTGATTAGAGTAGCCAAAAAGAATTTTACAGCATGCGCTGGGCTGGAGAGGAAGATTTTGGTAAAATGGAAAAAACCCTAGAACTTCCCAGCTAAGAGTGCAAACAAATAAGTGGGGGGGAACTGCCTAAAAGAACTGTCTTCCTATTTGTCTATTCTAGAACAAGGGGACAAGTAGCTTCTCAAAAAAATACTAAAGCTTGTAGAAGGACATACAGCGAATAATAATGCCTAAATGAATGTCACTATTAAGGAGAAAATAGACTTACTGCTTTTACTAGTATTAATAGCTCATTGTCAAGACTTAAAAAGAACCCTAAAATAACTCTGTGTATTTAAATTGGAAAGCAACAACTCACTTTGAACAGCAAAATCTGTTAGCATTTAATTTACTGTAAGTAGTATTACCTGTGTTTGAAAATTTCCTGTAAATACAACAACCACAGGAATACTGTTAGTCTCCTGCTTTAGAGAAAAGATGGCAACAGGCACCCCTTGCTGTTTCCCTGCGGTGGCAGTTCAAGCCACAATGGGAACAATGGAGATTTTGATGTTAATTTTTGGGCAATGTTTCTTATAGCAGTGAAAAACATCCTTTTCAAACAACAACTTTGCTCCTTTGAAAACTGTGCAAGCGGATAAAACTTGGTGCATTACTTTGTATGAGGAATGTTAAAGAAAATGTCTTAATTAGAAGTTTTTTTAGAACTCCTGAAGGATTTAATACATAAAATTACTGGGGTGTTTTCATACACACCATTTATATTAACTTGTGCTAGTTTTCCTTGTGATCCATTCCAGTCAGTAACTAAAAATTATTCTATGTTTAAAACTAACAAACAGTGTGAGTTGCTTCTCATTGCTACAATTCCATGCTACAGAATATAAAACAACATTCTTGAAATTTTATGAGGTATTATAAACTATTCTGGATTAATGTGACATGCACTGTTATGCTTTTATACTGACCATTATAGGCATCTCTGAATCTTTTTTTAATCATCAATTGTAGAATAAACTCTCTTCAAGGGAGTCTTCTGGTCATTAGTATGAACTGATGAGGCTTTTCTTGGGATTTAGTGACCTACATCAGGCACAAACAACCTGTGATGTGCTCGGCTGATGGAACATGTTTCTCTTTCTGTATGGAGTGATGAAAATTTTTCTTCTTAATAATGTGCTTCATAATGCCATGGTTTAGGCTCTCAGCTGCACCTCATGGATTTTTATCTGGATTGCTTGTGGATGGCTTGCAAAAAGGAAAAGATGTCATATTTGTATAGTGGCAGATTTATTAGAAATCCCAGCTTTCCTTTGTTCATCAGTTTCCCAAATACCTTGGGCTCTGAGCCTTTGGTTTGTGTTCATCCTATGGAATGGCTAGAATGCCAGCAGGACTAAACTCCTGATGCCCATGGGCTCTAGTGAGGGAGGGCTGAGGTTGAGGCTGCCTTCACATTGTGTCCGAGTAACAGCACGGTCAGGCCAGGGCAGTTCCACAAACAATTCATCAGTTGCCAGCCACTAGTTCCTATCCTGTGCATCAAGGGAACAATCAGACTGAAAAATAATCAGTGCTTTTCTAAATAATTGTTATATCCTTCACTCTGTTTAGAACGAAGAGGTTTATTTTTTCCTGTGTGGAGGTCAAATGCTGATTTCAGAGTGTTGTAGAGAGGCATTAGTCTGTGGTCAACCACTTCATACCTTTTTTCACTTTTAAGCCCAATGTTTAGGTGTTAAGTGTTTTTCCTTTCCAAACAGTAAGTTGGGTAACTTGTTCTAGCTGGTTGGAATCCTAAATGTTCACTGAATAAAATGCCAGATAGGAGAGAGACAGCATTTCAGGTGGTCCTGAGTGACATTCCTGGTGATGAGATGTTCCTTGTGCGTATCTGCAAGCCCTCCATGCTGAGCTCCCTGGATCTTCCTGGCCAATGGCACCTGAAGCACTTGGTCATGTTACAGGGACAGCTGCACAGCTTTGCCTATTTTGTCCCAAACTGTCTCAGTGATTATTATTTCCCCCTGTTCCTATTGATGTGGTTTGAGCCCCATGAACAGAGGGAGGCGGTGCTGAACACAAGGCAGCTGTGCCTGGGGTGGCAGGTGGCTTCTGATGAAAGCATGGAAGGGAACTTTAGCTGTCATCACCACCTCAAGATTTGGAACAATTTCCATTTTCCCTAAGGCTGCCAGAACCAGAATATGTGAAGTTGCTCTTAAAGGGAATCACAGTTTCTTGCTGCAACTGCTGTCTAATCCCCTGGATTAGATCTGACTGAGCCAAGTAGCCCTGCTTCTTGTGCTCTATTTTGCAGGTTTTCTCAAATAAATTCTTGAGTTATTTTTCAAACGTGACAGAATTTGACTTTTTAAAAGTCAACTCTACTCCACTGCCAGTTTTCCATTAGCAGGTCTTTAAACTATGAAAAGGAACTGGGAATATTTTGCTCTGCTTATTTTAATATTTCCGGGAACATCCTGAAACCCTCAATGGGCCTGACTGAGGAAGCTTTCTGTAAAGGAAAGCATCACATTCTCAGGTAAAATGGTCTCTAAAAGACTGTAAATAAAATACTGTTTCTAATTTCACAATTAAATTTGACTTCCCCCCCCCCGCTTTGGAATTACTGTGTGACATTGGTTGTGTTATAGACAACTTGAAATATCAAAGCCTTATTTGGTAATCCGGCTTTGGTTCATGTGCTCCAGGCGGATTCCATTTGTATGATGCTGGCTAACTTGTATTATTTTAGCTTTATAAAACCAAATTCTTCTGCAAAGAATATTTTAAGGTAATTGAACCTGGTGTTTGGCATTACAGATACCAGCCTCACCTTGACTGCCTAGAAAAAAAAAATCATGATATGAAGGATACTGCTTTAAGTTAAGTGCTTCACTCAGAAAAGTGTATTTTTAAATATCTTTTAAAATTGCAGGATACCAGTACCTGTTTAAATTCTAACCAAAGAATTAGGATTAGAATTAAGATATGTTAGTTTTAAATGTATTGGTAAGGAAATGCAAAACTAAGGGAAGAAATACAGGCTGTACTCCTGAGAAGGCAGGGGTTATCTTGTATGGTCCTGTTATAAAACTTCTGTCTTGTGGGAAGGAATCCCCACCTCTCCCCAAGCAAGGAAAAGACTGAATAAAGCTTTCATTTTAAAATGTGGAACAGCTGTCTTCTTCATCTGTGTTGTAAATAAGGAAAACTTACTTAAAAGCCACTTAAAAATACAAGGTAGAAGATTAAAATACAGTAAGATTTAAAAATATAATATACAAATTCGTTTATATCCCTTCCACCTCCTTGCTTCAAGGTCATCCTATAGCATGTAGTCTACCAGGTGGTAGGACATGGCTGCCAGTGTGAGCTGGCCAAATTTTGCACTAGAGCTTTGCATCCCAGACAAAAATCCAGGCTGATTCTGCATAAATTTGCCCCAGGAAAGTATGTTTTAAAAGCTTAAAGGCTTTTGGGGAAGAGGCTGAACAAGCAGTAGGATCTGGGTTCTGGATGTCAGTGCATTTGCATGGGGTTTCCTTTACTATTAGCAGGAGAAAGTCAGTCTGGGCTTGTTATTTTTTATTATCAGCTGCAGCAACTGCAGGAATTACTACTTAACACAGGAGGCAGCTTTTGGTGGATTTTTTTTCACTGAAATGATAGGGATAGTTTCCTAAAAATTATATTTCTAGGTGAAATGTTGGATATTATGCTAATAAGCTCCTGGAGCCTCCTAAATCTGTTACTTAATTAAAAAAAAAAAAAAGGAAACAACTAAAATGCAAGCTTTCAAAACAAAACTGATGAGTTTATTACGGGTTGTCAAAGGCCGAGGCCATTGGTGCTTTGCAGACGAAATTTTATTCCATGGCTAAGTCCCTATCANGTGATTTACGATGGTGGCTGCAATTCTTACCTAAAATATATGCAGAATGGATTAATCTGTTCCATCTAGGAATGGCAAACTGTTCTAGCTTTTGTTTTAGTTTTGTCTAAAGCAGAGTTAACTTTATCAAAGGCAAGGTGTTGTAACTAGGTCTAAGGATTCCTGCTTAATGCAGTTTCTGTATTATTCTTAAGGCACTTAAAATGTACTTCAGCTTTCTCAAAGCTATAACTTACTTCCAGTTCATGCCTGTTTGACGATATATTTCTCCTCCTCCACATTCTTTAGTACTGAGGCCTGGATGTAGCAGAGTTAAGGGGAATTGTTGGAATGCAGGCTCCTGCTGGATTCCAACACAAAACCACAATTTTCCTTTGTCCGTAAAATCAATTTCATTTTCTGTATTTTTTCAACTCAAGCCAGATGTGGTCCTACAACAGAAATGGTTTGGTATTGCGTTCATAGCATGTGTATTGTTGCCCAGTCATGTTTCGGGAGGATGCATTTCTTCTCTAAATGGTTATCTCCTAAAGCAGAGGAGCTCAGGACTGCCTGGGAGTGCTTGTAGCTATGCTGGGTAGGAGCAGGAGGTATTTTGGTTGGGATTCCCTGTTACACATCAGCAATGGATATTGCACAGATGTTACACACTGATGTATATACATACATCATATATATATATATATATACACACACACATATAACTGATGGTAGTGTAGTGGATGTGTGTTGTGGCTCTAACGTTGAGGATGCTTGCCCTCAAAATCCCTGGTATGTTCAAATCCTTCTGAGTGCTTTGGCAACAGCTGTTGATGCAATATGCAAAGCCCCTTGCCTACAGTTAGTAAATGTGATTATTTTGATTCTTCTGAGGCTTGAAGTTCTTTTATATTGTCTTTTGTATTTGATTTGATTTGAAATCACAGGAAAGTTAAGCTCCTAATTCAGATCTGTAAGTGCTATAGTATACATAAATGCCTAGCAAAATTGAAGAAAGCTGTAGCCAGCAATAGTGGGATGCAGCTACTTATCCCAGGAGAAAACTGAAAATTGACAAATAACCAGTGAAAAAGCTTAAGAAAAAAAAATTCAGATTTTCAGGAAAAAAAGTTCTCCCTCTAGACACAGAGGCTGAGACTTTTGCTACTAATATAATACCTTGTATGAAACTCTGAAGTATACTTTCTGTATACTGTAGAGTAATATGCTGTATATCCTGTAGAGTAATATATCCTGCTAGGATGGGGGGGGAGCACAACACACCAAATGAAGCAGGAAAATTATGAAGCCATTTAACTCCAGTGCTTTTGATGAAAGATATTGTGTACAAGGGCAAGTTTCCCTCAGAGAGTTAAGAAAGAGCCTGATAAACCCCACTTTTGTGGATATGAAAGGAAACGAAATAATTTTTGGCAGGCTTTAAATTATATGGGTCAGGATGGAATTATCACTTGACTGAGACCCATTTGGCAGGAATGCTGCAAGTGGGTGTATTGGTAAAGATGTTAAAGAGCGGGAGTGGTATTGTTCTATATGGATAATAAAGCAGTTGGGCATTCAGTGGAAAGCATAATATTAAATACCATGTCTCCTCATTGCAGAGAAGCAGTTGCACAATTCAGATTATTTTGTTCAGTTACAGCCTGTAGAAATTGTAAGAAATCTGGCATAAATAGAGAAAATGGGTCACAACCATCACTGCATGAGGAAATGCAAGGGACTTCAGGTTTTCAAACTGATCATCATTCAGGAAACAACACAGAACCAGTGAAGATGCTGTAACTCCTCTACAACTATTTTGAAAAAAATAAAGAAGCTTAAAATTATAGTATTTGAGCTAACAAAAGTTAGGAGTGATTTCAGTTACATCCATTAATTGCTGCAGAGTTTCATGACAGGCTTATTAACAACTTTGCAATAATTGAACAGACAGAAAATCCTTCATCTAAGGATTACGAAAATGAATCACCATTGTACCAGGCAGAGATTAAAGTATCTGGTATGATACTGGTGTTACTGCAGGATTTTACATGGAACAACTGCAAGAGATTAAATTGGATTTTAAAAATATGAAATGCATGCAGATTTAAAAAAAAAATAAAAAAAGAGAGGGTGTGAAATAGCACTGGGATTAAATTTAACATCCAGGGAAACACAAAGAAGAAATGCCCAAACTTTGTAACACTTTGTGCTACCGGTTGATCGGCGGGGGAGGATGTGAGGGGCTCAAACAGTATGTCTGATGTTTCTCATGTGGAAGGACCCACATGACAGTCCCAAGTCTGACACAGGCAGGGGATTCATTCTCAGCTTGCCAGGGCATCATTAATCTGGCTTTGCTCTGGGATTGCAGCAATTCCCTTGGACAGAGAAAAATGTGTTGGCCTTGTGAATGGAATACAGACTGTTTGTTCCAAGACGTGTCCAAACCACAGAAAAACAGGCCGAGATTTGTTCTGGTGTCAATGAATACTCAGGGTAGCCTTCAGGAGGTTGTAGACTGTTTCCTAATTTCATATTGCCCAAAGCACCAGAAGACACTGGGACAGTTTGCAATATGACAAAGAAGCAATGCCCAGGTGATCTTCATTGGCCAGTCTGAGACTTTGCTGGAGATAAGGCCTGAAGGATAACAACCCAGTGCAAGCTGCCATCAATGGTGCTGCCATGAGCATGTGCACTGGGACCACCACCTACTGCCACATTTCTCCAAAAGAGTGGCACCAAGACAGGGGCTACTACAGAACTCCAGTCACATGTGCTAAAGGAACGGATGGGAAAGCCACTTGAATGAAAGCTGGAGATTTGTGCTCTAACCAAGGGCAATTTTGTATATAAACATACTATACCCATTCTACAGACACAGGTTTTCAAAATGCAATGCCTGCCACAAGACCCTTTGTATTTTAGTGAGTGACAGCTACTCCACAGAGACGTGCATGAACACTTTGGGAGGTATCCTTATTTTTTTGCATTAGATTACCTTTCTGATAGCCATAAAGAACAATTCAGACCAGAGACAATTTTTTCAGTACAAGTGGTTAATGTTTGATTTCAAGGCATGTATTCCTGTAGATGACAAATAAACACAATTCCCATCCAAAGGAAACGAGGTTTTGCTAAAAAGCAGAAAAGTTCTCCCTCTAGTTGCCTCCTGATCTACTCTTCTTAGTGCAAAAGAATTAAAACACTCATGAGGAAAAAAAAAAAATTAAATACTAACAGCCAGAGAAAGATTTTCTGGTAATATAAGCTGAGTGTTTGATGTTACAAACTGAAACCCAGCAGCTTGTTACCATAGCAAATATATGGCATTACATCAAGTATTGCTTGCTATAAAATATCTGAAGTTCCAAATTTCAAATATACTACTTATTGCATAGCTCTTCCCTATAAATGCAAGGGTGCCAATTCCTGAGCATTTCTTTTCCTGTTGCTTCTTCAAAATCCAGAAAGCATTTTGAAAAGTAAAGTGAATAATTGATGTTCAGAATATGCTGTCTTTAACTAGCTGCAAGGTGATATTTGGGGAAATGTATGGGATGCTAGCTCTATAAAACTCCTGTTTACTGCATTTATTTAACTCATAAAGAAGCTGTTTAATTAATTGTGTTTAATAGACGTAGTTTAATATAAGATGAAACAAGAAAGTTAGAGACAAACCTCCTGAGCAGTTAAGAGTGTGAGGATGCAGACCTCTGACAGGAAGGTTAGAAGAACAGGGTAAGAGAGAATTTACTCAAGTAAAATTTAACATGCAGCTGCTGGGTGATGTGTTCAGTGTTCCTGCAGTGTATCTGTATAGACTGCCTATTACTAAATATTACCTATTACAGACTTTTTATAGAGAAAGACTGCTTCATTGTTGAGTTTCCCTCCCCCCATTCCCCTGGGGGGAGGGGGGGGAGGCTCGGGTAGATTTAAGATCTGGGACGGGGTCTCCCTGCCCCTGCATCTGCCCTGGTCACATGGAGCCCAGGGCTGCATTTGGTTGGTGGCTTTGTGTCCCCCTGCGAGGGGAACTTGGGAATTGTCTCATGACTTGGTGAGTCTGTGTGCTGATTCCCCAGGATGCGGACGCCATTAAAGATCTGCTGAAACATCCACAAGATGAGTCTTTCCTGATTCTTTCCGCGGACTAAGCTGTCCCCAGGAACGGTGCAGATATCGCACCGCAACACTTCATGCTTAAAGGAGTATTGAAAAATGGCTAGTTGGCAATCATGGAATTGCAGCCTGAATCTTCAGCCTGATGCTAGGATATTTTTACATTAAAACTACCCATGATGTCTTTCCAAGGTTATGTGGAGTGTAGATGTAATGTCCTATGAATTTGAGAGAAATCAGAAAACAAAGCAACAGGATCTGGAAGAGATTATGTACATGTTAGAGAATATTTTTCTATGTCTAAAAACATGAAAATAGCTCCAGTTTATAGGTTTCTCCTTGTGCTGCATATAGCACATTTTTTCAACATCTGACTTGATTTGAAAGACAGAATTTTCTTAAACTGCATTGGTGTAAAGACAAATATAGAGCATGTGGTATGAATAAAGCTTGCGGTGCTTTGGTGCAGCTATAAACAATCTCACATTGCTTTTGAAGTTGAATGATGTAATTGAATGCAAAAAAAATGTGTGTTAAAATCATCACTGTGGAGATTTTCAAAGAAGTTTAGAAGTTTGGCCTCTAAACTCTTTTAAAATTGGAATTAAAAAGCTACAAAGAAAAATGTCTGCATACCTAATATGGATTTGTAAATTCTATCCCTTTAGTCCAAGGATCCTTTGGACTACGGGAAACAACTTATTTAACTATTTGTCATTGAATAAGTAATTTCCAGTGTTTCTCATTGGTGTTTTGTCTCCATATTCAGTTTCTGAGGAGGAGAAGACAACTGAAGAAGTTGCTAAAGACCCCTAAAGGTACACAGTACAGTTGCAGCATGTGGTTTTCTGCTCTTCGCCTATGTTTTTTTTCTCAGTTAGTGGCAATTGCAACATGTGGTAAGTGCACATGCACTGTTATGGTGGATTTGTATTTCTGCTCTCAACAAAAAAGAACCTTGTTGAAGTATTTCTAATTTTTGGGAACCATTGCCAGGATCTTTTAGAGGCTAGGGAGCAAATCCTGTATCAATTGTCACACTGTGTATTTATTTATAGCTTTATCTTAGTCCCATGCAAACTGGATAAAGACCTGAGAGTTGTAGCTTTCTTCCAAGCAAAAAATATTCTTTGGATATTTGGTTTAAAATATATATGGCTACTGGACATCTGGATTATTGTTCTATACAATAAAGCAATAGCCCTCTGAACTTCTTTTATTTTAAATAATTTTTTTCATTATTAGTGTCTCTGCACTTTCAGTTTGTGCTAATGAAACATACTGGATATAATATTCTTTCTATTTTGCTAGTTTTTCTCAGTTGGCTTTATTTATTTATTGTCAGAAAAGTTGCATGTGCCTCTCAAGGTTTTTATTTTTCTCAAATTGAAAGCCAAGGGTACCTGAGGGTACCACATCAGAAAACCAAGTAACCAAGAACACATAAATGCTGTGGTATAGAGAAGGCAATTGAGTTAGGAATCTTTTTTTTTCCCCTTGTAAACATCTGGCAACCCTACAAATTGTTGTATTGCTATTCCAAATTTTGATTTAGACAACAAATACCCTCTATAGCTAACTCAATTAATGAAGGCAAAGGTGGTAACTGAAAAGGGTGGGGGTGGCAGGGAAGGCAAGCTGTAGGAAACATCTTTGATGGAACAAATTGAAAATAGATGAAAAAACAGATTAATCTCCTACCAGTGTACAGATCCACTCCATTCTGTTTAGATTGCTTGGACTCTTTGACAAAAAAATTACTTTTTATGAGTATGGCAGCACAAGGTTACAAAAGGGCCTCTTACTGAGTTTCAATTTGATCTTGTTGGCAGGGAGAAAAAGATTTATGAAATATTTTACTACTCGGTGCTGGAAGACTACTGGCTGTCATTTGACCAATTTACAAGTCTAGAACCACACTGCATTCCCAGTCAGGAAAGAATTCTTTCTTGCTTGCTTGCTTGCTTGCTTTCTTTCTTTCTCTTTCTTTTTTTTTTTTTTTTTTTTTTTTTTTTTTTTTTTTTTTTTTTTTTTTTTTGGTGTTTTGATTGTAAACACTTTGGAGTATGAAGCTTAACTCTGACTTTGCATTAAAACATATACTTTTTAAGGAATTCAAGGCAAAGAAAATTAAATTAAAAGAACATTGATGTGAGAATCAAATCACTGTCTAGTTAACTTTTTTTTATTAAATACTGATTATTTGGTAAAGGGATAGAGGAAGTAGTAATGGATTAAATCCTCAGATAAAGCCCTAAGTTGATGCTCAGAGAATGCCTGAAAGGTGAGAAAAGATGTTCAGCCGTTCTACTGAGTATGGCTGTTGGGCCCAAATTGACGCTGCTGTGGAACTACTTATATAAGTAATCTCAGCAAAAAAAATTGGTTTACCTTGTGCTTAGAGTTAAGTAAGTAAGTATTTGAAGAAGTAAGTCCAGCGTGCAGGGGAATTCACTTGTGCCTGAGCAATGTGGATGAACACGACAGATTCCTTGTAACGAGGCTTTGGTGATGGCAACAGAGTAAGTTTCCATAAGCCATCAGATAAGCATGATTTGCACATCAGTCCTGTGTATACTCTGTAATTCACTTAACTGGTAACCTGCAGTCAAATCTACAGTGTGCTTTGAATGTTTGCAAAGAAAAAGACCTGCTGAATTGTGTCTGTTGCTAAACATCATTTATTGTTGCTTCTTCTAAATCAGATTCTTTTTTTCTTCTTCCCAGTAAGCAGTGCGGAAGCCTTTGGAAAGTTTAATGCACATATTTGTGACAATCAACCAGCTGATTCCTGTGTGAAACCTCATACTCTTCCTTGGAGACATAAAAGAAACTGTGCAGTTTGTCCTACCACACACTGGTCATTAGGGCCAGTATTCAGTGCTGCAAGAGATGATTTACATTGCCTAGGGAGATGCTTCTGTGACTATCTCTGCTGTAGAAAGTAGCATCCAGTCAAGCCACTCAGCATGTCCTAAATACATGTGCTAAGAGAAGCAGTAGACTTAACTAAACCATGCCAGATGAACTCCTTTTATGTCTTTGTTATCTTGATATGTACGCTGATGCTAAATGTAAGCAAAAGGTTTTAAAATCAAGTCAAAATATTATAAAAGTACCTGTTAGCATATTTTTAATTGGATCACAGGGAAAATAACAACCTGCTTGCTCCTGAGTTTGGATTTGTGATTGTAAGCATAGGACATCTGGCTGTACACGATCTAATTTTCCTCCTGCATAAACATTTCAGATGCTACCATTCCTTGCATAGTAACATGCAGGAATAAACATTTTAAGGCTCCTGCTTTGGGAAGAAAACCTGTTTGCAAGCAGTAGCAATAGGTACTTTATAGCATGACAATCAAAATAGCACTGGTTGGTGTTGTCATCATTGATCAAAGTGGTGGCTCCTGCCTTGGGTGGGCTGGGCTCTACTCCTCCCAAATCTCATTCAGCTTGCTGTGGTCTTTCTGTGTTGCTCTGTCTTTGCAGTGGCATGTGGTGGTAGTGTAACAACATGAAGGTTTGGCATAAACCTTCAAACTGGTACAAATCACAAGCCTTTAGGCCATGGCAAAGCCTGTCTCCAAGCACTTGCAGACAGAGAGCAAAATCCCTGGGAAGCATTATGCAATAGGTGTTCAAATGGACAAACATTCTTAGGGACTAAGAAAGAACCAAATAGCTAAATAACCTTTTTTCTGAGTATTAGCTTCATAAAAAATACATTTATTATTAATAACAGGTTTGTACGTTGTGCTTCCAACCCTCCATTGTGCTACATGTACGAGCGTGTGTCTATGACAAAATATTGAGACTCCATTGCAGCCATCACAGAATGGCAATGGTTCTAAACCAGGGCCAAATAAGGTATATTACGTACTATTTATATAGAAATTGTGTTTCATAAGGTGTGTCTGACTCTTCTCTTCAAGCAGAAGTTTGGAAAATGTTGACAGAGAAACGGCAGCATTATGACATTTCAACCCATAGCACAAAGTAACACATGCTCCTTCCCCCATCATAAAGAAAATTATAATAGTGTTCCAACAAAAATATAACCTGTTGCTCCTGGACCTACTTAGGAATAACTGGAACAATGCAGAGGCAAAAGCAGGCTCCTGAGCTTCAAGAAGACAAACCAAAGCCTTCTGCTTAAAGGATAAAGCCTGTGTGATTAAAAGCAACTTTTGTAGACAAAGCTACTGGAATAAAAATCTTAGACTGCTATTTTGTTGGATAAGAGTCTATTTGTCTGGTAGATTAAACATGCTGTGATGGATGTATACACTTAAATGTTCTATTTCTTCATTTTCACTAATTCCTAGTACAAGAAGTTATTTTAACTGCATCTAACAGTGGGTGTTCTGAAATTGTATGCTTTTCTGAATGGTTCTTTATCTCTAGAACTGCTCTGGTACATGGCAAAATATGTTAGCCCTCTAGAACAGCTGCCTGAAGGACTGAATCACAAACTATGGTGAGCTCTCCAAAGCTTTTCATCCTTCCAATTTCAAAAAAATGTGAGTCCCAGAATGGGCCATACATGTGCTTTATGTCCTCTTTTTTTGCTTTTGTTTTGTTTAGGTTTTTTTAATTTTAAAAAAAGAAACTACTCTTGAAAACCAGAGGAATTAGGAATATATGGACTCTGGCTGTGATGATATGTAGCACAGTACGGTCTGCTTCAGCACTTGATTCTCTTAGAGCAACAACAGCGATATTTTACAATTCGCAGAGGTCTGGCCATTGTTGATTCAGTCTTGCTAGTATGGAGTCTGAATACCACATAAATTAATATTTTTCTGTCCCTCACTTTCAAAAAAGTGAATTTTTGAGTTGCTACACAAAGGCTGTGATGAACCATGGAAAATGTTGAAAGATATTGTTGAAATGGATCATTAAGGAGAACAAGGCCACTGCAGAGAACAGACATAATGCAAGATTAAAGGAGATGGGAGGAAAGATTTGGTCTTGAGAATCTACTTCATAGGCCAGAGCAAAGCTTTAGATTCCAGAATTTGTCCAAACTGCACATTGCTCCTTTGCTGTCAGCAACTATTTGTGAAAACAGCTGGCAAGGATTTTCTCCTCCCTCTAGTGCCAGTTAGTCCCTCTACTTCACCTCTCCAAAGGGTGACAGCCTGTTGCTGCTGACAGCTATTCACAAAGCTGAAAATTCTGGAGACAACAAAGCCCATCTAACCATTTCAGGTTTACTCTTTGCCTGTTTTGATGTAGATATAGAATTTCAATTTTATGTTCATTTGCTTCTTCAAAACATAAGACAATTACTAAAAATCCTAATCCAAAGCTGGCACTCAGCACTGGAAAATCTGAGAGTGAAATACCTTAATCAAGATTCGTTATGTCTGTGCAACAAGCTTTGATGATGTGATACTACTTTTTAAATGTTTTTCTGAAAAAGAAAAAAAAATGCAAAAAACCCAAAACAAAGACAAAAACCCAATGAATTCCAACCCAGCCAAGAATGTACTGTGATTCTTTTCCTCACCTGTTGGCCTCTTTCCCTCAAAAATTTTGACCCAACTAGCCACTCCAACTTCTGCTTTATCAGGCAGGTGAGAGGAACACAAAGTTTCTACCAGCTGTGTGATAACTGAGAAGATCAGTAGCTAAAATAGGTTATTTGTAGTGTTTGGCAGCAGATAAGCAAATATATTATGCAGCTCTGTGGCACTTTTGTGGCTGCAATCAGCTACTGTAGGTGCTGTTTCCTCCCTGTGGGTGGTTAGGAAAGACTGAGAGGAGAGCTGAGAGGACAGAGGCACATAGAGGGTGAGAGAAGACAAATAGAAGGAATTTTATATAAAAGGACACAGGAGCTCACTTTGTGTGCTGCCCATGGGTTGGCCCGTTTCCATGGAGTGCCATCCCTGTTATGACACACACAATTCTGCTCTTAGGAAAGGTATTACTTGGTTGTGTGCTTTTCTTTCTTGCCCTGCTCACCTGCTGCAGAAGATGGAAGCTGTGCAGGATGATGGAAGCTAATTCCCTTCCCAAGCAACATCCTTCAAGCATCACCATAGGTAACTGGATTCTCCTGCATTCTGGGCATTACTCCTTTATTTGGGAGGCTGCAGGAGATTTTGCCTCCTCTAATTTTATTGAAGGGGGGAAAAGGGCTAAAACTGTAGGTTTCTATGCTGGAATTATTCCTGCTACTTGCTTGATCAGGTAATTAAACAGGTTGTTGGAACAGCGTGATTTGCTTGTGGTTTATTGAGAGAAACCAATTTAGTTTTTATTTATGCCTCAACATATGTTATAAATCCATTTTCTGACACAGGGTGAAAAATTACTATAGGGGCTGTACACACGTGGGGAGCCTTAACACCTGCCACATGCAGGAGGCAGCTAGGACATGTGAGGGGGGAGGAGACCGCTGACATTACAGTCCCTTAGTAGGCAACCCCTTTAGAAAATGGCAGGAAGCCCTGTCTCTGAGGGGACTTCACCTGACAGCCAATCAGGGCAGAGAAAGCTTCCACCACTGGGCTGCAAGCGACCACCCCCTTGCCAGTGGGGCAGACCCCCGGATGCCAGGTGTCCTAGGTTACAATATAAGATGTAACCAAAAGTATGTATTCTATTATCATCTTCACAAGCCGTTAAAACAGGTGGGGCTGTGCTTGTTATCCCCTACCGAATTAGGGGAGGCTGCTTGCTTAACAATGCATTTAGCTTGACTAACAGATTTTGCCTAGCCAAGCAAAAGGAAGGAAGAGGGGTGCAAGAAAGGGGAAGCATATGTGACTGAGAGATCCTGTTTTCAGACCCTAAAGCCAGCTTAAACCAGCTCTAGAGTTTGGACTATGGCCAGGGACCTAGAAAGCATGTGAAAGGAGGAAAGGTAAAAAGTTCAAACCGAGGAAGAGTACTGAGGAAGACCTTACTTCATCCCAGAGACCCTGGCCCACGACCACCGAGAGGCACTGCGCAGGTGCAAAGCATATGGAAATAACTTTTGGGCTCATTATAATACGAAGAGGGGCTAGGCAGGGCTAGGCAATGAATATGTATAGGCGTGTTAGGAAACTTGATGTATATGTAACGGTTTGGGAAATAAAATGAGAGGCAAAAGTTGCGAGAGGCACGCAAGCCTTTGTGGAGAGATCCAACTCGGCTGAATAAAAGTATACCTACTTTACCACTTTAATTAGTGATAAAGTCTTTTCCGCATATCACTACCATGACTCATCCTTGATAACTCCCTCTGGAAGCTATCTGTTTAATGGGCAATCAAGGACCACCGCATGACTCATAGAATTACATCACCCCATTGTGAGATGCTCTGCCCAGGGGGAAGAAACAAGCATTCCCACCTGGATATAATCTGGGGTTTGGAACAGCACAGGCAGCCTTACCTACTGGGTTCCCAGAGGACAAGAGCTACACAGACACCACTGGCCCTTCCAAGGAGGACCGGACCTTTCTACAGGATCACTGCTTCAACAGAACCACTTCCAAGAGAGCTGCAGTCACCCCCTAATTGGACTGCTACCACGACCCTACCCGGCAGGGTGTCAGGTCGTATCCTGACTCTGTCAGGTTAAACCAGTGTTTCTGTATTATTGCTTTGTTATATGTATATATATAAGTAAAGAACTGTTATTCCTATTTCTCATATAATTGCCTGAAAGCCCGTTAATTTCAAAATTATAATAATTCGGAGGGAAGGGGCTTACATTTTCCATCCCAGGCAAGGCTCCTGCCTTCCTTGGCAGACACCTGTCTTTCAAACCATGACACCAGGAAAAAAATGCCTGGGAAATCGGGCTATGGGAGGAGTCCTAGCACATAAAAGCAGTTAACTGAAACAGAATTACTCCCGCCTATTTTTGTTTGTTTGTTTGTTTGTTTGTTTGTTTGTTTCTTGGAGGAAGTGGGGGCTTGCCCGGAGGTTCAACTTGCTCGGTTCCCCCTCCCCCCCCGCCCCTTTCTCCCTGCTGTCCTGCTTCTTCCCTGTCTTTCCTGTCCCTACTCCCTGAGGCAGGCCGTCCCCACGACAACCTGCTTCACAGCCGCTCGCACCCAGCCCGCAGCCATTGCCGCCGCCGCTTTTCCCACGTTGCCCAGCAGCCAGCCCGCAGCTGTCGTTCGCTGACAGACGAGACACGCAGCCCGCCGCCGCTTGGAAGTCGCGCCGAGTCAGTCACAAGAGCCACGCAGACTCCTCGCAGCTTGCAGCACACACGCTCCATCTGCCCAGCAGGCGCCGACGGGGCGCCCCAGGCTACAGTGGTAACGTTCTGGCCTTGTCTTCTGTTTCTCTCTCCATCTCTCTTTTCCCCACTCTGCTCCCTTTACTATACCACTTTGGTAGGAACACTTATCTTTCTTTATCAATAAACAGTTCTCAGATATAATATTGCCACGTTTGTGATTTATTTCGTCCAAGAAATCTATCAAAAAGAATCCTCCCCGACTCCCCTAACAGCAGGATGGGACATTTCTCTATCTGCAGATGTTCTCCACTTTCTCTAGACATTTTACCCAACTCAAAAAATGGCTTTAGCAAGCTCTGAAAGGCTGAGTTTGATTAATGCTCCTGCCTAACAAAAGGGAATCAACACCAAACCATTCTATGATGGGAAACTTCTGAGCAATAGAAAACTCTTCTTTGTGTGGTCGGTTAATTATTTGTACATGTCATGTGCATATCCAGTCACTTAATTACCTAAAAATCTTTCTTTCTTAGTGATAAATAGTTTTCCTTATTTAAAAACCTTCATAACTCAGATCTTTAAAAAAATATGTGTGAGCTCTGCTTGTGCCCTAGGAAAAGTGTTATACATTGTTGTAGTTACTGTGTTTCATCTCGGGAAGTTCAGCTGCCTGTGTGTTTTCTTCTCAGTTCAGCACTGACTGTGATATGCAAACACATGCAAAATTAAAGAGGGAAATATAGAGAAGAAGTGGAAGAGGAGAGACAGTAATAAGCATCAAGATCATATTTCCTCCTTCTATGTCTATAATACAATTAAATTCTGAGGCCCATGGAGGTTCATTGATCACCCCCCCCCATCCCCCATAATGTGTTGGGGTTTTTTTTCCTGGCTTCCTTCTTCCTGCATAAGGCTATTTTTTTTTTTCTGAGTAGTTAGTGGGAAATGTTATTCTCCAGTGAGGGCTAATCGAGCATAATTAACCATTGGACAACATGCACTCACATCATCAAGCAGAAGGGGGCAGTAAATCAAAAGCAGGAAGACTACTAAAACCTGCGACAGAGAAAGCATTCCCTCATCCCCAAAACCCGGAGCTGAACAATACAGTAAGAAATCAATATTGTATGCTTTTTTCCCACTGGAGAAGATTGGCTTGAGTTGTTTGGGGATTTTTTTATTATTTGTAGTTTGCAGAAAATCCAAATCATACAAATACTTTTCATTCCACTCTTTTAGTAAGTGACTAATTTCCAATGCAATGTATTTGGTGTTGAGGCTCTTATAAAGTGAAAGGAGCCAAACCTGGAGTAACTGTTCAAGGCTTGACAGTTCTTGCCTATGGGAATACAATGAGGCTGGATGTGAATGTCTTTGTTTCCACTTAAATTATTAATGAAGGTCTATAAAATCAAAATCACTGCAGTCTCACTCCACTTACTACAAGTACTGGCAGCAGCAGCAAGTTACACAAAGTACTCAGTTCTAATTATAAACAAAGACAAAAGGACTTTCAAGTGTCTGAAGTTTTTACTTTATGAGTAACCCTTGATTTCTACCCCACTCCCTGTCTGCCTGTCTCTTCCCAGAGTCTTGTGTTCTATACCAGTTCTGAGATATCCTCACTCGCCACTATCAACGTGAATTGCGGAGTTTGGCTGTCCCTAAATGAAAAGTAGTTTTCAATGCTGAAATATTACACTGTGGAAAAAAAAAGTCTTTGAGGACAATTATTTTTTATTTTTTCTTTAAATCAAAACAACTGAAAACAAACTGGTTAGTCTCTGTATGGACTTTCTTCTTGTAAACCATCACAATTTCCAAAGGGTTTCCCTGTAAAGGAAGGGGGAATTCTGTTTTGTGCTACCTCTAAATTAAGAAAACCAATATGCCATATACATCCCGTGTATTTTGTAAGTGAAAATGAGATAAAGTCCTCTTTCACACTGATTCTGACTTTTTCCTTCTAAAATATTGCAACTGCTGTATTTAAAGTCTAACATACAGTAACAAACCACTTAGTCCTTTATTTCTGTGTAATTCTTTCTTTTTTAAAAGCAAGATAAATTTATTCAAGAATAAAATCCTGCCTGAAACAGATTTGTTTCAGTATTGCATTGTTCCCCTGCTCGAATCACATAACTCCCATGTAATTAGTGGTGTTACAGCCCCTGCTGAGGATCAGAAGCTTCTTGGTCTTACCTACTTTACAAGCAAAGTAGCATTATAGCTTTAAGGAAAGGAAGGTATGTGTTTAGTTTTTTTTCTTTTGAGGTTTTGTTTTATTTTATTCTAGCTTGTATTTTATTAAGGGAAAATTATAAATGAGAGGGAATGAATTCAGAAAATATTAGGCTTAAACATGCAATGTAAAGGCCTTTACAGTAAAATATAAGATGCTTTAGGAGCCTACAGTATGAATAATGTCAGGGGTGCAGATAAGAAGTTTAAGTGAATGTGAGTTGACGCTAGTCATGTGTCTTCATAGCACAGAAGCCTTACAGCAAGTCTGAAACTTTACCTTAATTCTGTTGGATCTCGAATTCTCCACAGATGGAACTTTTATTTATCTGGTATTTATCTTTGGCAATAGAAATATGTGAATCAACAGATTTATAGACCTCTAATTGGGTCACATATCCCTGCAAAAATAGCTCCAAAAGCTGATTGGAACTAGATGATCAATCTTTAATGTCCCTTCCAACCCAAACCATTCTATGATCCCATGACTTGGGGAAACATTTGTTCCTCTGTCAAGTACGAAGTGGATACTCAGTGGCCCATTCTGGAGTCAGCATTTGCAGTGTTGCCTGGGACTGCTACTAAAGACCTGTTCCAGTTATCAGGAGCGTGTCAAAATAGCCATCTCCATTTGGGACTTTTTCACCAGCAATAATCTTTGAGCTCTCAGCTCACAATCGAATACCTCTTTTTTTCCTGCAAGGGCTTAGTAGGGTCTTAGACATCTTTTTTTATTAAAAAAAGACCACTCAAATGTTTCCAAGTTGTGCTAGCAAAGTGACCACTTTTGGGACAAATACATGCAGCAAAATATCCATCCCAAAGAGCCCATCTGAGATTTCTTTCCTGCTGGCACAGACAGCTTCAGCAATGCACAAAGAAACAGCAGTATGTCCTGTGGTATCTGGAGTGTGGAGACAACCTAAGAGGGCTGCATAGGCCAGGTGGCAGAAAAATTAACATCAGCTTTACAAAAGGGACCACTTAGAATCTGATTTTAGAGCCCCCCTAAGTAATGGCCATGTCACCTCACGAAGGAGCTACTGAGATGTGCGAAGCAGATTTGGTTTACATGGCTTTTTTCAGCTGACAGTGAGTCTGTGTTTTAATGAAGCTGTCTGTTCTTTTCCATGAAAAGAATCAAGGCAAGAGGTTTTCTATTTCTGAGTTTTAACTTGGACCCATGGAAAGAAGAATAAGGGAAAAAAAAAACCCAAAGCAAATCCCAAAAAGAGAGCACATCAAGTCAGGACTAATTAAGCACTAAAGATGAAACTGACAGCACTTAGGTCTGCCAGGCTGCAAAAAGACTGTCACTGAGGGCTAAAATTCCCATCCAGCTGGACATGTTTCCAGTCTATAACAAGGCAATTTTTGCCAGGAAGTCTTTAATCTTTTCCTCCCAATACTCCACCCTTCTCTTGACTTGCTCTTTTCTTCCATTTATTTTATAATTGCCATCTGCTATCTTCTATCATCCACTATTAATGAGATTGTAACTTTACATCTTTGTTACATTTTTGATACTATTTACATGCTAGACTATTAAAATAATTACATTTTCTAATGTGCAAACGCTGAATACTATAATTTCTAGCAGCAACATGGATGTCAGTTATATTGTTAATAAATGATGTTTTTCCCCATAGGCAAACAAAAGACCTAAAAGTGATACCTCTTACCTTTTAAAGAGCAGACAGAGAACAGAATATTTATTTGTTAATATAAACTAGCAGCAAAATCTGTAACTGACAACATCCAAGTGTATGCCTTATTACATGTCTGGCAGGCTTAGTGTGTGGTAAAATCTCAATTTTGCTATGGTGTGTGCTTTACTACAAAGACACAGCTCATTTAAATTTACACCTCAGTAGCGGCCACTTACATAAGAAGCTGGTGGTAGCACCATCTATTATTAATAATGCCTGACATGTTTTTGGACAGAAAGAATCACCAATGTTTCCATGCTTCAGGGCACAGGACTGATATTTTAGGGCTACCTTTATTGTCAGGGAGATGTTTGTGCCATCCCTGAGTAAAATAACTGCCCATGTTATTTATCCTGGAAAACTCAAATTGTATGTAACCTGTAGTCAGTCAGACTCCAGAGCTTAGAGACCCCTGAAAGATTTTATTTACTTAAGAAAGGAAGCTGATGCCCTGAAAATGCAGAGGGAAGAAATACTCAGTTCAAATGCACAAAGAAGAGGAGCCATAGCAGTAGGGCAGTGGGTAGCAACATGCATAAGGCAGAAGCTGAAGGCTGGAAATCAGAATTGGTGAAGTACTAGATGCACAGAGTGCCAAAGGAGCAGGATATGTGGATGGTCAGATGGAAATTGAGATGTAGCAGAGGTACTTCTGCACACAGATTGAGGTGAGGAGCAGATGTGTGTGACTGAACTGCCTGTCACAGGAGCTGGGCTCCTGTCAGAAGGGACATCCTTAAATCAGACCCTTAAAATGTACAGGCACAGGGGGCCCAAATCAATCTGAACAGGAATCTTCATCCTAGAGCTCTTTACAGCAAGTGGCTTTGCACTGCGGAAAATCTTGGTAATGTAGGGGTTTCTTTCTGTAATGAAAATGTAATGCCTCCTCTTCAGCTAAAGCTTTTCTGTTTATTTCTGTGAAATGCCAAGAAGAGCATAATGATTGAAGCCCAATATTTGTAAAGATAAATTCTGTTCAAAACTTCAAACCAGGCTAGATCAGGACAGTCTCGATGCACACATGATTCCTGAGCAGAGTCTGACAGTGCGTCTCGTGCTTCCAAGGGAACAACAAAAACTGCATTGGCAATTTGACTGGTTTCAAACCCATGCGCTCTGTAAGGCGGCTGCGGCGCGATAGAACTGGGGGCCGGCATTTCAGCACCGCCCTTACAGGACACTGCCTGGAATAGGTTCTGCACGCCTGAGGCTCCGCAGCTGGCCAGACACACGGACAGTTCATTCTCCTGAGCACGGCAGCAGAACCGTTGCCGGGACAGCACCGCGCCCGCAGGATCGGAGTGAGATGTGGGCGCAGGCACCTGTTCGGACACAGTGGAGGGGCAGCGACACCCCCGGTGCGTTCTTCCCCTCAGCCTCGCTCCCTGTGTCCTGAACACGGACTCCTACAGGCTCGGGACACGGCGGCCGGGAGCAGGGAAGGACGAGGGAACGCTCCTTCATGGGGACGCGCCCGACC
>WEIT01033482.1:0-16238 GCA_013389985.1 Dryoscopus gambensis
TCATGGGAGCTTTCCAACCGCCTTATGAAAGGAAATGTGTCACCAGCTAAGCTACCTGCTGCTCTGGGAAACAGCTCTTGACCCTTTTCTTTTACTCTTTTATTTTCTCCTCCTTCTTTTCTATATTGACGTTCCTCCTCCACTTTGCCATCATTAACACCTTCTCCAAAACCCCAACTTTTCCCAAAACAAAATGACCCTTTCAAAAAAATCTATGCTGTCCAGATACAGGACAGAAGATCCCTAAACTCAAGAGAGTCCCAAGGTAGGGAGAGTATTTCTTGCAGAGCTGTAGGGAAAATGTCAAGGTAGCTCTTCATGCTGGTTGTTGCATGGTTTTAGTTGGAGCAGCTGGATTTTCACCGTTTATGATACAGGCTGTGAGACCCTAAGGCAGATGCAGTAATGAGATGTCATGCTCATCCAGTGAATTTAGTTACAACACCAGTTGGACTCCTCATGGAACAGCATTCTGTAGAGAAAAATTTCCTATTCAGGTGGCTTCTTCAGCAGTTTATTTATGTACCAACATTTCAGCAAGCGTCTTGCTTCTGCCACATTCTAAATAAGGCATTTTCCCTGTAAATAAAATATTGATTGATCTAACAAGAGAGGCTTGAGTATATATTGCATAGCAGCTCTAACAGAGAAAAGAATGTCTGTGAAAACAAAAATAAATAAAAATTACATGGTATTTATATGAAAAGAAAGGTGTGACATTCTGTGAACAGCAAAGACCATCCTTGGGAGAAGACTGGCAGCAAAACTAGTTATTTAATGTATAAAACAGTGCATGCAAAACAGGACAGATTTGGATCTAAATATCAACTTAATGTCTCATTTCAGGAGGGTTTTCAGCAATAAGGCTTGTCATCTGTAAGCTAACAGCTATCATGGGAGGATAATTTTTTATGAGAATTTATGAATTATGAATTTTCCCTTTTGACATTATGAGTTAGAACACATTAATCCTGTTTCTTCCTACAGTAAACAAGGAGTGTTTCTTTCTCAGTTTAACTGATGTATTGTAACTTTCTTCTTCCCTTGCAAAAGCTTTATAAAAGGAAATTTTTTTGCTTGTTAGGGCATCCCAAAATAAAGGAACTCTGTGCTGTGCTTACAGTTTTGTTATCAAAACCTTATGCATTAAAACACAGTGACTATAGGTTTTATTCACTCTAGTCTGGTGAAGCTAAAGTAGTGCAAAGGGTCCGATTGTGTTTAATCAGCCAAGTAGGGATGAGAGCACAGGATCAGTCTGGGCTAACAACACACAAATTCACTCTCAGTCCCCATCAGGATTTGCAGTTTGTTGAAGAGCTTTCAGTTCAGGCAGTTTTGCTGCTACCAGGGAGGAGCTGCCACTTTCTGCAGGTCTGTGTTCTGCCCAGCTGCAATCAATCATGGAGCTTCTCACATTCTGAAGGAACAAAAGAGTAGGATAAGTATTTCATCAGAGCTGCAGCATTATGGTGAGATATACCAATTGATCTGGTTCAAGCAATGTCTGCTGGAATTTTTCAAGGGACCTAAGGGAATTAAATGCCCAATGGCCATTGGAGAGCAGTTAAAATAGGATACCCGTGATCAAGAAGATTAAAAAATTTTTTGTTTGAGACTTGTCTTTTCATCAAACATGGCGCACCTGTCTGATTCTCTCTTTGTTGATCATCCTGAGGCTTTATTGTCCATAGCGCTGAGCTTGGACTGCTCAGTCCAAGAGAGATGTGTTGACACTGCAGCTAAAAATAAGCACTGGTTTTGTCTCCAAAATGGACTCTGTCATTACTGAGGGGAGCATCACAGGAGGCTTTGTCTGACAACAGTGTGACCAGAGCCGCTTACAGTCAGTCTGCTTGTTATCAAAATATTCTGGGAAAAACTTGCCCCCAGCTGCAGCCAGTTGGCTCAACAATCAGAAATTCAGGCTCCTTGTTGGGCTGTGACACTTGTGTGCTTAGACCACAGCAAAATGAAGCCTTTACCATCAAGGAGGATGAAGCTGTATTTTACCTTGCACTTCCTACAACCTATTGTCCTGGTACAGTTTCCCCAGTTCACCTTGCACATGGCAATGTGGTGGATCTGAATGCTCAGTTTTCTGTGTTTGCAAAACGGATTATATGGGAAAAATGTTTCTGTTTGGTAGCACCTGTTACCCTTGGTGCTTAAAACTCCCCTTCCAAATGCCCTGAGTTCCTTGATGCCCTGAAATGTTTGTAGTTCAGGAAAAGAATTGGCCTAATTTGTAAATTTTACCTTGTATCCTGGATATCATCTGGGAATCCTCAGCACCTCTTCAAAGGAGTTAATCAGGAATTTTACTGCCTTGTCCAGTCTGGCTTTACCACAGAAATGTGCTTCCTTCTTAATGCCACTTTGAAACATTCACTTGCAATTGCACTGGCTAAGGTGTGTACGAGGAATTGAGTTTAAAACAATGTAAATGGGTTTAGCTCCACTGCCTCGCTAAGTCTGTGCCTGCTTATCTTAAGTAAGAATCTAGCTCTTGGACTGTAGCAGAACCATAGGATATTTTTTGCTTCATTGTCATTTGTTTTCACTGCAAAACAGTTTTGGAAAATAGTCTGAAATTAATACCTTTGCATCATCACGAATTCTGCATTTTGAACATGCATTAAAACAAACCTACTGTGAGATCACAGGCCAGTTTAAAGAGAGCTTTGCAAATTAACAAAATCTCTGGGGACTTTTTTTTTTTAAATTAAACTCAATTTTTACTTACCTGTCACAACAAGAAAGGGATTTACCACAAAGAAGATGAGAACCTGGGATTTAGTCATAGTGGAATCACCCCTGGCATTTTTCCTTCCTTGATTAAGATTTTTATGCTGTTTTGTATTCACTTTGAAAGATTTAAAGCAGATTTCTCTTGGGATTGTTTCTTTTTTTTTTCCTTGGGTGTATACCTTAAAAATATGACAGTAAATTTTATTTATGTCTTAGCAATGTCCAGTTCCCTGCAGCCTTTTATTTTATTCCTGTCTTTCTGCAGAAAGTGGCTGGTTTGGTTTCGGTTGCTTTCAAGTATCCTTACTTCTGAATGTCCAAACTAATCTCCTATCAAAGCTGACATCTTGTCTTTAAAGAAGTTGTCTTTGGAATTCCAGTGTTATTATGTGAGTTAAAAAAAAAAAAGGTCTAATGAAACTATTTCAAAGAATTTTGAAAAATAGTGCGGTGGGGATCTTTGTGCTTTTCTAGCACTTCTCTTTCATCTTCTGTATCAGCCTCATTTCCAGAGCTGATGATAATTGATTACAGTCTCCATATTTTAAGTAGCCTTAAGAAAACATACCAGAAAACAACTGGTATCCCTGTGCCACATTACAGGATTCACATCAAGGTTTGGGTGACCTTGTCAGTTTGATCTGTGTTACAGAGACACTCTAAACCATAGGGAGAGGAAAGCTGCACAACAGAGAAGGATGATTCCGGGAGGGAATGCTTCCATGAGATGCTTTAGCATCTCTAAATGGGAGTGGCATCCTGAAGAAAGGTGAGCTGAGCTGTCCTTGTGGCCAGTGCATCTCTCTATGTAATTTTGGACAAGAGGTTTAGGACAATGTGTGTCACTGAGTGCCTTGGTGTAAATCCAGTGAGTGACTGGGCTTATTTCTTCCCATGGGAGCTCAGGATGTCTCTTAAGTGTGTGTTCTGTGCTGCATCACCCCATAAACTAGGAGATATAATGCCATTTTATCAGCCTTTTACACTAAATAGATTTAAAAGCGATTCTGAAGTACTGCTGCAGTGGTCAAGGTGTAGGACAGAGGGTTGCATTTCATCTGCATTTCAAACCCCTCATGGAAAGGAAGGTGGAAAGAGCCAGTACAAATCTAAAGCCATCAGGCCCTGATATGTGGGGTAAAATCTGCACCTCTGGAAGTAAGACCTAGAGATTTACACAGGCCTGGGAATAGCAGCACCGAGGTATTTTGCAAAGCATAGGTACTATTCATACTGTCAGCAAGGCAGACTTTCTCTGAGGGTAATCTCGAGTGGGGTGGTGCCACAATGAAAGCTACGATGTGGCAGTTACTCTAGAAGGATATTTATAAGTCTCTGCTTTAAAATAATATTGGGACTATATCTGCTTTAGTGCTGTAGAGTGCTCATGTTCTCTGGTGATGAGGAGCATGTGGCTTGAAAAGCTAAATAGTGCCTTAAAGCTCAGATCACAAAGGTCTTGCAGCATTAGAAACAGCTATGCATCCTGAGTGATAGTGTCCTAAAGGGAGGCCAGATGTTTAACTTCATTCTCTGTTATCTGTATTTATACTCTTGATTGGAACAGGATAAATATTAAGAACAAAGACAATGACAATGCCCATGTTGCAGTGAGCAATTATTGAAATACAGTCTCTGTGGCTTTTACAGGAGAGGATTTTTTTTTTGCTCTTAAATGTCATGTTTTCCTGCTTTCTCTTGTAGGACGTCTTTTCTTGGACTCACCTTTTGTAACCTCTAATAGCATCACAGCCCTAAGATGCACAGAATCCTCGGTCCCCACTGTCCCAAGCTGACCTGCATATGTCCAGGGCTGTACATTCCTTGTACATGTCACACAAGTGACATGGTTCCTTGGGCTGGGGCATAATTGTGGAATACACGTCATGCAGGTAGCTTGGTGTGCCAGCTGGGGTGCAAGATGCAGGTTGTCCTCAGGATGTCAGGAAGTGGCTGGAGCCCATGGCAAGGGGCTGTGACTTGTCACTGACCCTTTTTAGCAAAGAGTAAGGAAACCTGTCTGACTGTGAGGAGTGCAGGGAGTCAAGCAGAGCACCCATCAGGTCAGTGGAGCCTCCCGCGGTGAAGGGGCCTCGGTCCCAGCAGTGACAGTCTCTGGTGGTGGGACTGCGACTGCCAGAGTGGATCCTGAATGCTCAGGCAGATTGTGGTATAACAGGTGTGGAAGCAGACTGTTTGTTTTAGACTGTGAGAAAATGGCTCTGAAGTGACCACAGGGTAGATATGCCTCCTTGAGCGTATCTGCTTTACTTCCAATAACCTGTGTTCAGAATTCACAGCTCTCTGAAACAAAAGCAGCTTGAGTTTTCAAAGGTTAATACCCACTTAATATGTTCATGAATTTCCATCCAGTCCCACTTTCTGTCCTTCTCTGTCACCAGTTTTGCACACAGAAATGAATTGCCGAGTTATATTCTGATTTTGCATGGTGAGAGAAAGGGAAATCAACAGTTATACATTTAGGGCTAGTGGATGCTGCATATATGTGTCTTATTTCTTTGCTGGGGGACAATTATCTTTATTCCACAAGACTGCTCGCCAGCTGTGAGGCACAATCCAAGCAGGGACAATGCAGTATGATTCTTTATGGTGTGTTAGCTGTTTCCTTTCCGGTAGCCTGCTGTTTTCTATGAAGAATTCTATATTCATGAAGACCTGGTTTTAACGCTACGCCAAAGCCGCATGGTCTCAAAGCTCCTTTCTTCATAAACCAATTTCATAACTATTTTGATTGTTGACAATTACGCACTGTATATTTGGAACACATCTAACCCTTTAGAGTGGCAGCTTTGCTGAAGGACAGCTTGAGGAACTCTGAACAGTCTTTTTGTGTGATCTGAAGGTTTTGGAATGCACTGTGAAGCTTTATGAATAAAGCATTTAAATATAATAAGAGTTTTAGTGTAGATTTACTTATGTTATAGCTTCTCTGATTTCCAGGTGCTGGTGATAGTTCAAGGCATAAAGCCAGGCTTATAAAATTACTTGCTTGGCATTTCAGAGATTCAGTGAGACCTGGATGGAAGGGTCTATGGATCAGTCAGCTTAGTGACGGTAGGAGGGCTTGGACATAGATAACATCCATGACTGTGATCCACAAGAAACAGTGAATATTTTGAATGTGGTCTTTAATGTATCAAAGTGTCCTTAACAGTCTTCTGTCTAAAACTCAGAATATCTGAATGTTTGAACTACCCTGTGACTGTGCCATATCAGTAGCTGAATATCAGTGTTTCTGTGCTTTTAAGGAACATCATGTCATACCTACAGATAAGTGAGAGTTAAAAAAAAAAAAAAAAGGCCACTTGGGTTGGAGAGATTTAGCTTGGTTAACGTTCAAAGTGATCAGCCTCTCATTATTTGTATGGGATATTGGGTTGCTATAGATACCTATTTTTGTTTCTTTATTCATGGAAGTACTTTTTCTGTCCCTCTGTAAAGTGTTGTTTTGTGTCCTTATCTTATAAAACATGAAGGTAGCAGATACCTAATGAAACAGGAGGCAAGTGTCAAGGGCAGATGAGGTGAAATGGATAAAAACCTGTTAAAGAGGAGATAATGTTTTTTTTCTGGGAAAAAAAATTTTTTGGAAAAAAAAATTGGAAATCAAAGCTTCTTTCACATTATGTAGTAACTTGTAAGTATTATGGAATTTCTTTTTCAAAGGGTTATTATAGACTTTCCAACCCAAGGCTTATAAATATGGCTCAGCGAGTTCCTAACTTGGAGCAGTTTAGACTTATCACAACATGAGCAGACAAGAAATGGGATTACTCTGAGCAAGGAAAATGTGCCTTCAATATTGGAATTCTAAAAATCTTTGTTTATGTACTGAAAACGTTACTGAGATATTTGAAGTATGGAAAATATAATGTATCTTTTGCCTCTTAGAAATGTATATTGTTTAGGAAATGGAATGATTTATTTTCAACAGCATGTTAATTTTTTTTGCTGAAACGTTGGATTTAAGCATCACTGTGCAGAATCAGTTTGGCTGCAGCAGAACCCTTGCACTACCACATGCCTCCCTCATCAGGAGCTGTCCATCTCAGAACCTTTTTGCACAGGTCTTATAAAGAATGAAATGTGACCAAGGCCGTACCTTCCCAGATTGTGAGTTAAAGCTGGTTTGAAGCACCAGTGGTTTCCAAAGGATTTGTTTTTAAACATGCTCTTTGTTGGTGTTTTTCTCTAAACTTCAGGCATTTGAGGCAAAGCAATAACTCTTTAACTTTCAAAAATGTTTTCAATAAAGAAAAAATACTGGTTTTAGCTGCTAGGGGAAAAAAAAGTAAATGTAGAAGCAGAAAATGAAAAACCACTGGCCAGCATCATTTTAATACCAAGCTTGATCAGGTTTTTCCCTCCTGTACTTTTATTAAGTACACAAGGCCCTTTTTCCAACTCAATAATTGTCTAGTGAGGCAGAGGCTGTTCTGCAATGAAAAGTATGCAAAACCTTTACTGTGTAACATGCCTATCATGTAGCCATTGTTAGGTAAACAGTAGATAATTGTCAGGTTTATTTAAAAATCTGCATTTAAAGTGTCACTGTAATAACTGGGGAAGAGGACACCAGCCTGAGTTAGCATAACTTTGTGGCAGGGGTGCTCTGCCACTGCAGAAAAATTAAGTAATATTAGTCCCACTCATGTATTGCTGGTAGATGAAGAATGTTATTAGGTCCTGTCATTCATTCAGAAGTGTTTCTGTAATGAGTTTTTTAACAAAGATTGCAGAGGTGGCTAAAGGAAAATAAAAGGACTCTTTGTTCCACTTAGGAAATTGCAGTTATTTTTGTTATGCTTGTGAAACAATAACACTGTACTAGAAAGAAGAATTGGATTTCAGACTAGAGGTTCAATTAAAAAAAAAAAACAAAAACAAAAACAAGCAAGCAAACCCAAATAAAAAGGAGATGAACTGCAAGGGTAGGAATTTTCTAACTCTTCAGCTTCTAAAGGGAATCTCCTTCTTGATGCAAGATAAAGCTTGTGTGCATGTTGGCCTTGTAGTGGCAGGCAGTATGCTCTCTGCCCATTCTGGCTTTTTTCACAAGCCTGAAGACACTGTGGCAGCAAGTTAGCTATCAAGAGATTATGGGGTGGGTCAATCTCTTACTGGGGCTTATGAGCAGCATGACATACTCTGACAGGTATCAGCCCTTCTCCCAAACACCCTGTGCTGGCAAGGGCAAACAATGACAAGGGAGATGGACTGAAAACATGCCTTGGAAGCATCTGTTTCAGCTGTAGACCTTCTGTATGCAGAATGACACTGACATTACAATGTCTTCAGCCCATTTATTGTACCTGGGCAGGCCTTATACACTGGTGACTTGGACTGTTTTGAGAACTGCTCGCTGTCAGGTTGCTTGAGTGAAAGTTGTTATGCAGAGTGGCAGGGCACATCTGCACTTGTAATGTACAGGTATTACACTTGTCTTGCTGTCCCTAGCTATTATGCCTCCTACCCTGAGGTTGCTGTGCCACTGCAGAGAAGCTGCAGCTCTTGTGAAATTACCTGAAAATCTTTGATTTTACCATTTAGTGCATTAAGGCAGATCAGTGCTGATTTTGTTTTACCATAACTGTTGACACAACAGAGGGAAGAGATGCCATTCAGAGGGACCTGACCCCAAGAAGTGGGCCCACGAGAACCTCAATAAGTTCAGTAGTTCTGCAACTGGCTTGGGGCCATCCCAGATATGAGTACAGACTGGGAGAAGGAGTAATTGAGATAGATGTGTTGTCATACTGTCTCAGGATGAATTTCAGTGGAAATTGAGTTAATTTATTATTGCATGTTTTGAAAGTGCTGTCTAAATATGACAGTTCAGTGGCTGGACACCAAAGCTAAATACATTTAGAAATTTTATGTGCAAAGGTTCCTAACTATTGGAAAAACCTACCTTAGGATCATGGTTAGTTTGCTATTACTGATACAATTTGATCAGCATGAGGGGTGTTCTGAAAAGCATGCTGTTGTCTAGCAACAAAAACAAAGGATTATTGAGTCAGCCCAAGTGTTTGAGAGACCAAATGAAGTGGCCATAAATGTATTTTCTATGCTTGCTTTGCTTATCTCCCTTAAAAATGTGATTCTTTGGTTGGAGATTGAAATAGAGGACATTAAGGGAAGCCTTTCCAGAGGACAAAATACCGGGAGGTTTGGCTTACTCATAAGGTCTGTGTACTTCCAAATGTAAGATGTACCCAGCGGATGCAACACCCTTCCAAGAAGCTGGCAGGCAAAACGGGCCAGGTGATCCTGCCAGGGCTGTGCTGTTCCGGTTGTGCTTGAACAGGCTTCCCTTCATCCAAGAGCTTTTCTCCTGCAGGCCTTGTGATATGCTGCTGCTCTCCCTGCAGGAAAGAGCTTACAGTGACAGTGCTGTCACCTCCCCCAGCCCAAGGCTTTTGCTGGGGTTGGTCACGGCAAATTGAACCAGGGAAGGCCTTCAGAAAGGAAGCACTTGACAGACCTGTATTGGAGAGAGGGTCCCAGGTGTCCCTGTGCTGAATGGGCAGCTGCAGGACAAATGCAGATCTGTAACCCTTCCTGCTGGCTGGCTCAGAGACTGCTGACAGCCTCCTGTTCTCTTCCAGAGGGAGCTTTCCTGCGCGCTGCTCTGTCCCCTGTTGTGACCCTCCCTAAGCTCAATTGGCAGGCACTGAGATGTGGCTGCTGATGCAGTGCGTTGTAGGAACCTCGCTGGCAGTAGCTCAAAAGCAGCATTTCTCTGCAACAGACAACCTCAGATACAGTCTTTTTACATCAACTGTGGCTTTCCAAGGTTTTATTCTTTGAACGAAATGTTGAAAAAAACTACCAGCACTCAGCAAAATTACTGCTCTCTTTTTTGATAAGCCAAATGGGCATAAATTAGAGACAATGCTGCCCCACATTTCAGAGAGCTTCCTCAGCCGGCCCTGTGAGACAGAACTGTGCTTTTCATCTGGCATTTGGGAGAGCAGGAGGAGTTTAACACACGCTTTTCCAGTGTAGTGATTTGGCCCTATCAAGAAGACCCATATTTAGCAATTTGTTCTATGAAGTTATAGCAACGCTGTCTGCAGCACTTCAGTGCTTCTAGATGATGTTTGGGCTGTGCAATCAGACTGTGATTAGGTGGTTTACAGTTCAGAAGTGCTCTGACAGCTGCAATTTTGTGGCTGCAGTGGCAGCACCAAAGGTAGTTCTCAGCAATACCTTCTTTGACAGTGTCATCTTGCAATTAGTATTTGAACTTTGGCTAAAGGCCTTACAGGAAGAATTTGTGTGTGCCTTGGTAGTCTGCCAGTGACTGTGGGTGTTTGTCACACCTGCCTGTCTTATAGTGGCTCCTTACCTGCTCTATCACTGGGCATTTGAGGCCTCCTTCCTTACATACCCTTATTAACCAAAATATGTCTCCTCGGCCTGAGAGCGGGATGAGTAAAGCCCCGTCACACCCCCTGTGCTGAAAACACCAGCAGATTCCTACTAAAAACCATAGTAATTCTTGCTTGGAAGCGTACAACTTGGTAATATAGTTCACTTTTGTTCTGCTATCAGCAGCATCAAGGGCGATGTAATACCAGCCTGTCTCCTTTCTTCGTCTTATGCTATGAAAGAATATCCTCAAAATTTTTAACCTTGCAACATTAAAAAGCAAGTATGTGATTTCCATTCAGGGACTCGGGAGACACCTGATTAACTGTTACTATTATAATTTTGTCTTGATAATAATTTTTACTGAAGCTGGACAGTGGTGCCGACTCTCGAGGCTTAGAAAATTATTTTCTTTTTCACTGGAATTTAAGTAGAGCCTTTCAAAAGGCATTTTGGGAGACAGACTTCTGGCCAAAGTTTCCTTTTTGGAATGAAGGTCCAGTTTTACCCTGTATATTTTGTATTCTTGCTTGTTTGTTTTTTTTTCTTTTGTCAGGTGGCGATCAGATAGGCTGAGAGAAGCACCCTGGACCTCCTAAGGCTTTTCAGGGTGCTATTTGCCAAACATTTGGCTTTTCTGGAAACTTGATCTAGCTTCACACACACATTTAATTGAAAGTGTTCTTGTTGTGGTGACCCAGCCCACTGCAGGGCTGTGGCGGGGAGTCCTCCCCCAGGCTTGAGAGGCAGGCTTCTCCTAAGGACATTATGTACCGCAGTTCTGTTCCTTTGATTGATTTGCTGCTTCTCCCGGCCCCCTTTTACCCATTATATGTATGTTCTCCCTTCCCTGCTTCCCCGTGTGCCCTCAGTCCCTCCCTCACGGTATCCCTGTTGGTTCCCTTGCCCTAGGCCCGTCTCTGTACCGCCCCTGCACCCAACACTCTCGGTCCGGATGCTCTGCCCGCCCTGCAGAGCCCATATATAAACCCCAAACCCTTCCTCCATTTTGTCCTTGGCCCCTAACCTCCCCTCACGATGAGGCTGAAATAAATCCTCTCGTGTATCACCATGCCAGGACCCTTCTCGTCTCTTTTATTGTCCGCCTGCATGTGTGTGAGTGTCGACTGCGTCTCTGGCTGAGATGGATGCTGCCTGCCTTTGCTCCTATGACAGCTTGGTCCTTTTTGAGCTGCCCGCTCCGGAGGGCCACCCTTTTATGGAGGCTCAGAGAACGGGACAGAACGGGAGCTATTAGCACATCTGAGCTGGCCAGCTATAGCACAGCGGCCCCCACGGGAGCGGCTCCAGTCCCTGTGGAGACGCTTTTGGGAAGGTAGTGGCACCTTCATCAGCACACGCTGCGAAATGTTCTTTTCATTCAGATGATTGCCCCAAAATTAAATAAAAATGCATGGTTTAAAACCATACAGTTCTTACCATAACATGACCAAAAAGAGTTCACAGAAGATCATTAGACAATTTTTCGCAATGTACTCAGTCCCAGTTGTCTTTATGGAAGACACCTCTTAAACCAGTTAGACTCTTTATACATGATGGCTCTTTCACAGCAATAAATGAGTTGTTTTATTGCACAGACTGTGGCAAAATGGAGTCAGTGTTCAGTTGTATTATTCCACTAATGCAGAACTACTGAAGATGCAAAGCAAGCAAAGCATGATTTAAAGAAAAGCCATTTATTAACACTCTGCAAGTTTCTGTAAGAAAAAGATAAGAACATTCCCTTACATTTGCCACAGTTTAAAAGTATCACAGTTGCATTTGATAATAAGAGCCCATTTATAAATATTTTATTGCAGTTCAATAATTGATAAAGTGATTTACAGCTACCTTGTTATTACATTAATGCTTGCAAATTACATTATGCTAACCATATTAGCTGAAAATATGTTTTGTAATTGCAGTGGTTTGTTGGTGCATCATCTGTTAAGCTTTTATTGCCAAAGCCTTTTAATTGTTTCTTTGGTTTGTTATTTGAAATTACTAGCTATTTATCTGAAGAGTGCCTGGCCTTTCTGCCTTTTTTTCATTAGTATGTGTGTGATAAAAGTGCTCCTAATAAATGCAAAGTAGCAGGTTGTTACAACCTTTTCATGGCCCAGCATCACAGGGTTGGTTCTGCATGAACACCCCTTGCTTTCCCATCTTTAGAAATACCTACCTCAAAAAAGCATGGTAAATTCAGAAACTGCTCAGTCTCAGCTTTTTCCAAGATCAAAAGGCCCCCAAAATGAGTATCGCAGACTGATTTCTTCTTGCCATAGGCTTGTCATTGTGTCAGGAAGATGATATGTGCAGCCTAAGAGCTGGCCGCTGAAAAGCCTCCAGGATCTCCCTGGAGAGGATTTACCTTCTCCAGGAAAGACTTTTCTTCTCTGTTATAAAGCTGTGGATAGGACAGCAGAATTTTTGATGCAGAAAGTCACTGTAACAAACATGGCAGAACCCTGTATAAAGGCAGTAATTTCTTTTTATTTCACTTATGAAACTCGTTTCGTCAAAAACCTGATAGGTGACATTTTCAACAGAATTAAAGACAGTCTGGGATTTTGCAGGGGTAACTGGTAAAAGAAAATAATAAACAAAGGAGGCTTTTGGAAGAGGGAAAGAACTTCCACAACAGGAATCATTATCTGTCTATTTAAAGTTGGGAGAATGCCATCTTGTTCTGAGGTGCCTGGCATTAGCTGCTGCCAGAAGTTTGGTAGGGGACCCAGCTGCTCATGGTTTAACCCTCTCCTGATATTTTTATCAAACCTTTGAGACAGTTTGCTATAATAATATTGTATCTTGTGTTCCTTTGCCTCTGTATGCCCAGCCACAAAGGCGATGACTGATGCATCGTTGAGAATGTGCATCTTTGTGGTCATCATTGGTTTAAACCATAAAATAACAGGTATACAGACTCAAAGGGATGGCTGCTATAGAGAAGATATTTTCAGTAATAATAATGCTTTCAGTGCAATGTAATTATTTAATTCCTCACTATGATGTTCAAACTGAACAGGTTTTTGCAAAATAAGTCTAAAACTTTTCTCCGTCATGAACAATTTGATTCTTCTTAATCAACCTTAGTCAACATCTTGATGGGAAAAAAGAAATGGCACTATCGTACTATTCACCCAGTGTTTTGTTTTTCTTTTTTAGGGGTAAAACACTGTCTGGAGAAGTGAGTTTTGTATGGGCTGGATAGTTATGTTTGAGGTCAGTCTCCACACTGCAGTCTCTGCTGAGAGTAATTAAACAGTGTCAGCATTTTCAGACTTGGCTTTTGCGGCCTTCCAGAAGATGGGCTAGGAGCTCCTGTGTGCTGAGCTTGTTTGAGGAGATGATCCTCTGTAAAGTTTGATCTGGTCTAATTTTAGGTGTGCCAGTCAGGAGACTTGTTTCTCATTTCCTTTATGAAATTATTGCATAGCATTAGTTTTCAACTGATATTAAGCCTACATTTTCACTATTGTACTACGACCCATTATTTGTAGTGAAGGCCTTTATACTACTCTTCAGCTATGTGGTTTCATACATTTCAAAGAGTGCTGTGGCTCATCGTCCCTCTCCTCCTTTTGTACGTTTCATCTCTCCTTTTGCAGGTGGAAGTGCTCAGTTCTACAAACATCTTATTTGGTGACTGACTTCCCAGGCTGGTAATTCTTGGGGCTCTTTAGAGAGCTCCTTCAGCTTGCTTACTTTTTTGGGAATGGTTTGTTTTCTATCCACGCTTGAGTTAACTTGCTTTTGATTCTTTCAGAGGTAGTTTGAATCAAGTCAAGGGAGGTGAACATTCTGTTTACTGAGATGTCCTCAGGCTCATCTTAATGTCCACCCCAGTCACACCTCTCAATCCAAAGCACGAGGCAGTCCTGTCATGCCTGTTTGCAAACAGTTCTAGAAACTCCTCTTCGGTATATGAGGTACTTGGAACATGATGTGAAGCTTGAAGTTGATGATTTTGTAAGATCAATAAGGTTGCTTCTCATGTCCTAAAGCTTTCGTTAAAATGCCTGTCATTTGTTTTGATTTGAGAAGTGTGTGTCATGAACTGTTCCCCATGGCCTCCACTGAGGAACCTTGGCTTTTGTCAATAATCTTAGACTTGACAGAGCTAAAAGGGTCTTCTGTCCACTCTGTACTGCCCAGCATTGACCTGTGAGACAGCTCTGAGTAGCTGGGGGCTTTCTGTGTCAGAATGTCTGAAGAGGTAGGGGAAATGAGCTTTTGGAAGAGATTTCTAAAAATAAAGGGTAAAAACTAAACTTAAAAAAACCCCAACAAAGTAACTGAGAAATGTCTTAACTGGTTTCTTAGACTATGTGAAAACACCCTCTGAGGCAGTGTGAGACAACATCTTCAGTATCCACTAAAGGTTGTCTGAAACACTCAGCCTAGAAACCTACAGAAAGAAATAGTTTATCCTAAAATGCTCAGAAGTGCTGGAGCACACCGGGACTCAGCCTGTAGGACATCTGGAAATTGTAACACTCATGTCCTCTGCCAAAAAAAAAGTGCCCCTGGCATTGTACTGAGGTTTCAGCTTCTTGTAACTTGAAAAATTAATATGATTCAGCCTTATGATTATCCAAGATTCCAGAGAAGCGTTTGACATACCTAAGAGTTTGTTTTATCTGGATAGGCTTTGTTATGCAGAAAGGGGCAGGTCTCCCAGCTCTGTGTTCTATTTTTCAGCTGTGGATAGATGGTTTTGGTACCTAGGTTGTGTTGCAATGATGATCACCTGCCTTAAGGAACCTGGGTCACCCCAAAAATTCACACTAGAGACTGAAGTTTATTCTAGAGCTCTGTCTGTAATGTTTTTGGATTAAAATTATCATCTGATTTTAAGATAGGGAGATGAAGGAAACCAGAAGCCTGCTAAGGGTGTTAAAATGACATTATTATAACACAGGAGGGTTCAGTTTACAAACCCAGATCTCTGAAGGCGTAAATGAACATCTGGTGCTAATTGCAGTGATCTAAAGTAGGTGACTGTGATTTTGGGAAGGAGAGATTAGCAAGGCCCTGCAGTAGTGCTATTGACGTCTGAAAGGGGTACTTTTAGAAGTGCTCCTCCTTGCATGCAAAGACTTTGGGTGTCTATTACCTTTGAAATATATCAGCTTACTTGCACACTATGCCTGCTCTCCTACTATTGACATGGCTTTAATGTTTAAGATCTCTGTTGCTAGAAGGACTATTGATTTTTGAGTCCCTTTGTTTTGCTTTGTTTTTTTCATTGGCCATCCTGAGAAATCATAATGGCAATAATTCCAAATTTCTGAAAGCTGAGTTCCCCTTTTAGGTAAATTATATCGGTTGCATCTACAGTCTCTTCAAATATGGCCAAAATAGTTCTTTTTTTAGGCCCCTATGTTCTGATTCCATCTATCACTTTAGCTACTATCTCCGGTTTAATAATCATGTATATTTTTTTATGCTCAGTCTTCTTCAAAAGAGTTAATTTTACCCTTTTACCAGATAAGGTAAAAAATTCATCAAACACCTCTCTGGTGAAAACTGACATTTTTCTGTCATAAGAATCCCAGCCCACACCTCCCTCCAAAGTTATTCTTTTAATTCAACCTTACTCATTATGGGATTTCTGATATAATTTCTAGTTCCACTGTTTTTGTGTGTTTGAAAATATTAGCCAAAATGAGCCACACTTCATAAGGTCTCTCTTCTTTGGAGAATTCTGACCAATTTACAAGGGGCTTGTATTACTTGTGCATGTTACTCTTTACAGAAGAATTCCATTCATACCTGAGAGTCTGAATAGAGCAGTTAAACCAAAGAAGCAAAGGAAGGAGGTCGAGTTTTTGGTATTATCACTGGTAAGACTAATTACCATGAAGAAAGAGGAGGCAAAAGGACTATTGATTTCAAACTAAATGGACATGTGGTGGGTGCTTCTACAGCCTCATATTATTCAAGCAATATTTGTGTCCTTTTGAAATACCACAGGGGGCACTGATTTGATTACTCTGTTGCTGAGGAGACCACAAATGTATCTCAGAAATTTTCACTTAATTTGTGTTTGTAAGGCCATGTGACATCCCCTCAAAGTGATGGTCTTG
>WEIT01033484.1:11454-24893 GCA_013389985.1 Dryoscopus gambensis
CCTTAAGTTACTTAACTATTTTTTAGTTATGAATTCTCTGTCTTTTTGAACTTCAAGCTTTTGGGCTGTTAACATGTGTGGAGAGTCTAAATCAATGAACTCCACCCCACAGCCATCTAGGCACTGTTACAGTATAGAGTCTGTTGTTTGCTGGGTTTTGTGATTTTTCTTTCTTTCTTTTTTTTTTTTCCTCCCACATGTTGTTATATGAGGGTCAAATTTATGAAATCCAGGATTTAATAGGGATTATGTTTTTACAACAGGAATTTTCAAACAGTTCTCAAGTGAAATCTAAATTGTATGTTACTATCTGTGAATATCCAGTGCAACGGACGTACCTTTCTTATAGTACACTTGACTCTGTGATGACAAGGATCTATGAATAATTTGGAGTCTACAGAAAAATAGTGAAGCTGTGATCTTATTTCAGGCCTGTGAATCACTAACTTGGAATCTTTTTTTGAGGGAAGGAGACCCTAGAGCTATCTGTTTCTCTTCACCTCAATTCTCTCATCTGTGGAACAGTAATAATACTTGCTGTGTGATTGGAAGGTCTGTCTCATTAGTGTCACTGACTGCTGAATAGTAGGCTGAAAGAAAATAGTTTACAAATGTTGCAGTTTACTATTTTAGAGATTACATGTAACTATCTAAACAGAATGACGCAGCTTCGCATTCTGAAATAATTTTCTCTAAATAACCGTAAGAACATAATTTTCAACAGGAGATGCTTATGGTTTGAACAGTTAGAAATATTAACATCTGAAACAAATTAAAGAATCATCTACAGACCAGCTTTTTTATTAGTAGTAATGAATAAATATATTTAAAAGACATTTCATGCATAATTGCTCCACAGACCCATTTCCTGCGGTTCACTTTTAACACAGTACCTGCCAAGATACCAGTTCAATGTCTTGTGATTGAGTGCAGTTAATGCATTTGTTCTATACAACAAAAAGTTTAAAAGAGCAAAAACAAAAGCAAAGAAAAAAAATCTAATCTTCAAAGTGCAATATATATCACCATATGTATTTTAGTGCTGCATGAAACCTCTACAATTCACTGGAATCGTGGGATTTGAGAGCTACTACAGGAAGTTACAACAATCCAGTGAGATACTGGAAAGAACAGCAAAGTGCAGGGACAGTTTTTGATACTGCAAAACTTTTCCTTTTCACATCATCAGGCAGCAGGTCAGACCTCTGAAGAGACTTCCAGAGAAGACTGACAGACTGCCTCTTTGTAAGGTGTTCAGGATAAGATTTTTATTGCATGTAAATCCTACGATAGTGATGCTAGGAAGAAATGCAGTATAATTACATATTAATAGCAATATTTAGAAGCTAAGGTTAGTTGATCAGAGCAGGAAAACTTGTTTCACTGCGCTTTGAACTCTTTTGAGCATTCTTAATGTCTATACACACACACAGACGTATATATATATATATGCACACATTTGCTAAGCTCAATGCATTAAAAAATTGTTTCTGTGGGATCTTAAAATTTCAGCTTAATTATACAAAACCAGAAAACCAACTAGAAGAAAAATTACACTGGGTGGACATGGGAGAGAACAAAATTATGACAGGAAAATAGAAAGATATATCATATATGAAGTGAACAGGAAGAGACTTAAAAGATTTTTTTTTCCCTTTTGTGTGGTACCATTGATGATGGAGGTGGGGACGTAATTGAAGTAACATGGTACTTGGTAAAATAAAAACAGAATATAACCTTAATACCCAAGCTAGCTTGCATAAGTTTATATGAAATTCTGTAAATGGCTGTAAGGATGTTGCCAAACATAGTCATTCCATATACAGGGCAGCATTGAATAAGAAGGTGCTGGAGGGAAAGCTAGAGGGAATAGGTCATTTTGACAGTTTTGCTTTTCAATGGCTTGTTTGTTCATTTTCCTTACCATTGTAATCACCATACATCAGTGGCTGTATGATGTCTCTTGTGTAACATTTTGGGCATTAAATATATGCCATTGTGTTTTGTAGCTAGGTTAATCAGTTATATTTACTGATATTTAAAATTATGACTTTGTACTTAGTAAAAAAACCCCACCAAAACCCCAGAAGTGCTTGTACAGTATTTTCTTTCAATTTGCTATAGCCAGATTTAACATGTAATGCAAATGCTGTAGTTTTAACTTTTAGCACATAATCTCAATGACACTAAACTGCATTTGATGTATTCAGTATTTTTCATCACCAATTATTTCCTTCACACATTAGTGGGAATACTTTTATAAACAGTTTGACCTGTGTGTTTCTGGATGATTCAGGGAAAACAATGAAGCTCTTAAAAATGTTACTGACATGTACAACAATAATGAGGTGTGGGACACATTTAATTATATTGTTAAATTAGACTGACTGTAATTTAGACATGATGGATGCTTTCACAAAGATACAAATCATACTTAGATGTTCAGGTTTTTTTTTTGACCTAGAAGAATCTTCTCTAGCTTGTTCAGAAAACCCAAGTGCATTTAGAATAAAAAATGTTTACTTATTCATGGTTTTTTATTTCAATGCTCAGGGTTGGTTCTTTGTCTCTCTTCTTTCTTCACATAATTTTTACCTGATTGTCATGAGAGAATGGTCCAAATGTTTTTTTTTGTTGTTGTTGTTGTTTGGTTTTTTGTTTTTTTTTTGTTTTTTTTTTTTTTTTTTTTTGGATTATTTTTTAAAATCCAGTTTTTTTTTTTTTNNNNCTACTGACTTCAAAAATTTCTTTTGTCATTTTAAAGCTTTAAAAATTAAATTTTGTAATAAGGTTTACAATTCCAAACAGAACTTTCGTTGACTAGTCATCTAAGAATGGCTGAACTCATTGTTCATCTCAGTGGAATGTAAGTAGTGACTGCCTAAAGATAAATATTCCGCTGGAGGTTGTTTTAATATAGGTAATTTATAATTTTGGTTAAAATATAATAAGTATTTTAGATATTATAACTTGTTTATAGTAATTTTTTTGGGTCTGGGTAATAAATATTTTCTCACTGTGAACTCAGTCTAAATCAAAATCTTTATATTTTATAACATCATTTGCTATGGAAAAAAGGGGAAAGAAAGACCTTCTGTAGCTTAGTGGACAGAAAGTCATGTGGGATCTGGGCAGCCAGAGTTCATGAGCAATATATTCTTTGTTGAGAGTGGAGTCATTCCAGCAACAGAAAGTGAATTCCAGCAGACTGAGAAGGACAGGTACCACTCTCACATCTCTAGCCTGAATCAGGGGAGATATCTCTGCCTCACGTCAGAAAATCTAGNNNNTCAGAAAATCTAGTCTGGACCCAATAACTTCCACCATTCAGACCTGGTGTGCAAGTGTGCTGCTATTTTATCCCAATTCTATTTTAGTTTTCAAACTGTAAAAACAACTCTTTTTCAGAAAATCCTTATTTAATCACATTACTTTGGTTATCTTGAGGTTTGATACTCCAAATTACAGCTGTCTACAATGGAGTGACATCCAAAATTAAGATTAAATGATATAGCCCCAAATTTTTTACAATCTAGTTAATGTGTGTTTTAAAAAGTATTCCAGAGCAGAGGTTTTCTAAAATTCTCTTAGATTATGACTATTGTTTCCATCCCAACGAAACCAATTCCTGTCACAGAACCTTCATATAATTTCTCTAGGGACTGACAGTAAAAAGTATGGCAATAATCTATAAAACACACATAATTGTAAAAATACTGACTTTGTTGTCGACATCACAGGAACATTTTAAAGCACTTGCGCAGTCTGTCCTTCTACACTACCTGCTGCTGTTTTTAGCTACAGCACGCTCAGAAAATCTTTCAAAAGTTTTAGTCTATTTCTGGCTCAGCAAAATGGTAAAATCCTCCAACGATTGTAAATGATGGAGTTTTTTCCAGTCACTGAAGAAATTATTGCTGATACTTTGTGGTCCAACTAGGAACACACTGTCCTACAAAGATTAACTAGTAATCATTTCTTCATTTATTCAGTGGCAGTAGTCCCAGGTTTAAATATGTATCCCACTGTTGATCCTAGCAATTATCGTTTGAACTAAATCTACACACAAAATCTCATTTCTTCAGAGCTACATTAATGAGTCAATAAAGCTCGGATGAATCTGGCTCTGTGTTCCTATATACATTATCTTGCAATTTGTGTTGCAACCAGTAATTCAAAGAAGGTTGTTTTTTGGGTTGATTTGTCTACAGTCTTTCATAAATTTCAAATTTTTCCAGTGCAGAAATGTAAGATTCCTTAGACTTGTGATTTTAATAATAATAATGATAATAATAATAATAATAAAGAGTTTTATCATCTTCAGTGAACTTCAGATGACACATATCTCTCTTATGGTTATATTTCTGCATCAGATGTCAGTGAGTATCAATGGTAAACAGATTATGTCCAGCCGTAATTTGTCCACAAGAAGATTTACCCAATTTGTATGTGCACGCTGCAGAAGCATGCACTCATATAGGGCATCCCATTATTATTCATTTGGTGGTACTATAAAACTGTGAGTATCTTCACCTGCCCCAGTTCTATGAAATATTTTTCTTTATATGAATTCTTCTTTTTATGGTTTTAAATAAAGTGAGCATTTCTGCATTCCTGATCTTACAAAAGAAAAATTCCCTGCTTCAGTATCTCCACGTCACATATTTAGTAACCACACATATGGCATGAAAATCTTGAGGCTTTATTGTAACATGCTTGATTCTATTAATTTATCTTGTAATTTCTGGGGTGTTAAAGGAGGATTTTCCTTTACAGCTGTGCTGGTTAGTCATGAACTCTTTTTTTTTCAAGAAAAGATGAGATTCTTATTGATTCCATCAGCTTCAAAGATTTAAGAAAGAGTAAAAATTATGCAATATAATTTTACGAAAGGCTGTCAAAGATTTGTGAAAAAGCCAGAGCAGTTAGTAGGGCTTAACTCCATAGGCTTTCTTTTTATGAACACTATACTTCCATTGTCATGATTTTTTTCTTTTAATGAATTTTACTGAAGAAAGACATATATAGTTGTGCATGGAACATGATGCTTAGTTGAATGTGAACTGATTACAATTCTACAAAGTGGAGTTTAGTCAGAGTGCCTTAGTTTTATTCCTATAGTTTTGCATAATTACGGGTTTTTTAAGTTTACGGGAAATAAAAAATTTTTCCAGTGACTTATTTTTTTTTTTTAAATTTATAAATTAACTTACTTATTCAAATATAGTCCAGTATTTCTAGACCATAACTGATTCAGAGTCAATTACGGTGCATCTTCCTTGGATATAAAGCAGAATCTTCTCATACCATGGTGCGGGGTCTGGCTGAGAAGCTCTGAATTGTGCGAAGTTGAGATCTGCCACGCCAGGAACATTTTCAGTAACTTTAAAATTTGATATTATTAGGTAGAATGACTGCATTCCCCATGTATTCATGGCAGTTCTGTGTTCTTTAAGCACTCTCTCTTCCTAGTCTAACATCACATATTATCTCCCTAACAATGCCTCAGCTTTCAATGTCTAGTTTGTATAAAATAATGAGCTTTTGAGTTCAAAGACTGTGTGGAAACTTTGTGATTTGTCAGCTGAGATGTAGACGTGGAATCGTATGAGCACCTTCAAAGCTGCTGTATAGTATGTTATTGTAGAATAAATATTGGTGAAGAATCTGAATTGCTAGCTTGCTCTCCCTCTAAATTTGACATACAGCTAACCAAAAAAGACTTTTTCCTGTTTATCAAGTTTTTGTGAAGAATGCAACAAATCATTCTCATTTATTATAAAAACGAAAACTTTTCTTCTGATGTGCTGAGAATGCATCAATTGGAAGAAAATATGGGACAAAATCAAAACGGCTTTTTAAAACTGAAATTTAAAAAATGAAATCCGTGTATCTTTCAGAGTTTTTAACTGAAAATCAAAACTTGTTTTTCTGGTATACTGCCATTATTTCTTTATATAATTACATATTTTTTAATTACACTTATGTATATATTAATTATGAATATAATTATTCATATTTCTGCCATTGGTGTAGTTCATGTGAATCCACATTCATTGCTGGGGAAAGAAAGGCATAGAAAAAAGAAAAAGAAAATGTGGTGGTGGGTTTGCTGTTTAGTTTTTTTTAACAGCTCTCTGAGGGAGGCTCAGGGACTCTGCCACATTCACACATTCACCCCCTACCCCCAGACCATGTGAGATGTGCCCACATTGCTTTGTACAGCTGCCTGACTACTGTGAAAGACTTTCTCCTTCAGACTCTGGCTGTGCTCACCCCTGCTGAGCCAGGAGAGACAAAGGAGTGAGTGTCTTGATATCGATCACCTGTTGTGACACTGCCAATGCAGAACTAGTGCCTGCCTTCCTGCAAAAGGAGGCCCTGGGACATTTAAAGCACCTGGTCCCATTTAAACGCCTTAGCCTGGCTTCTTCCCAACAACATATTTTGAGCATTCCAGTGTTGTTTTCTTGTTCAACTTTTAAAAAGCAGATCACAGTGACAAACTACCAGCTTGTAAATTTGAACTGCTCATTAATCTGCAATTAAGAAAAAAAAAGAATCATTAAAAGGGTAAGTAATTTGTAGGTATTTTTGTTTGTGCAATGCTGATGTAAATTGTGCACTAAGTAGTTACTTTATACTAGTTCTTATAATGAACAAGCCTTTTCAATTTGTGATACTTGGACTTTACCTTAATTTTTATTTTTCCCTTAACAAATTGTCTGTTCTCTTGTTCACCTGCTAGATGGTATAGCAGTGATTCTGTCTGTGACTTTTGGAGTGTTCTTTGGCATCCCTAGTAAATATTAACAGAAAGTCTCTTCTGCAGGTACACTGTGTTGTCACCTTAGCTTTATGTGAACTATTCCCAAATCCCATGTTATTAAGTGAGGGCTGAGGTATGAAACAATGATGTATAAAAAGTTTCTTTAATAATGAGAATGAGAGGTGGATGTTACCTAAAATACTGTATAAATTGAAAGCAAAATAGTAATTTCATACAATTAATTAAAATAAGGAAAACATGCAACTTGGCATGGTAATAATATTAAAAAAAATTAGGTTATAGATTATCTTTCTGTGTTACCTGCACTTTCCTCGCCATAGTTCCCCATGAAAATACAAGATTAGGGTGATCTTGGCCAGCTGCCATGTACCCACCCAGCTACTCTGTCACTTATTATAAACAGGACATGGGAAGAAAATAGAATGAAAAAGCTTATGGGTTGAGATTAGGAATGGAAATCACTCACCAGTTGCCATCAGAGGCAAGACAGTCTTGCCTGCAGAAAAAAAAAATTACTATCGTTTTTCCTAGTTAAATAGAGTTGGGTAGTGAGAAACCACAACTAAACCACCTTCCCCACCAGCCTCCACCCCTTTTTCCAAGTCTCACTTTCACTCCTTGCCTCCTGACATGTCTGTCTACCCCACCCCCTGAGTTTTGCAGGGAGATGGGGAATGGGTGTGGCAGTCAGTGCAAAGCACTTCTCCGCTGTTCCTTCCTCCTCACACTTTTCCCTTGGTCCAGTGTGGGCCGTTCCCGTGGGCTGCTGCTCCTGCCAGGAGAACCTGCTCCAGCATGTTCAGAGGCTGCCGTTCCTTTAGGGAATATCCAGCTGCTCCTGGGTGGGTTCTCCTGGTCTGCAGTGTGGACATCTGCTCAGACGTGCTCTTCTCCAGTGGCTACTGAGCAACACTTGGATCTGCTGTGGTCTCTTCCATGAGCTCTGATCCAGCACTGGAAGCAACCCCCCCCCCCCCCCCCCNGAGCTATTTCTTAGACTTGTTTTTAACTTGCTCCTCTCTCCTGGACAGCATTTGCCCTTTCTTAGATACATTTTCCTGGAAGTCCCACACCCATGGCGGCAGGGCTGAGCCCTGTGTTGGGGCCAGTGGCTGGAATCACTGAGGCCATTGCTGCAGCCCCCGCTGCCAGGCTGGGGTACTTCCACTCCTACAACCTCCCTGTTCCCTTCTGTATGGTCAAACTCCTGCTTTTTCTGGGCCTCGATGTTTCAAATCTTCCTCAAGGAAGGTACAAGCAGGTACAGTCTGCGCTACTTGATTTGCAGCAAGTATATTATTTTAATGTGAGTTTCAACCAGAAGAACACACTGAAATTAACATTTGATGTCTTGTTCTTTGATATCTGGCATTTTTCAGAGACAGACTATAATAAAAAAGTCAGTTATTGCTATTAGACATATTTAAAAGAATTCTTTTTTGATGCATATCTCCACTCAGATTATTAAATTTAAATCAGTGCTGCTATCAGTTTGAATACTAATGATACATTCTGCCAGATGGAAGCCTTTAATAAATTTTCACTTTTCTCTAACAGTCAGCTGTAAATCTTAAATAAGAGAATTTTTGGGTTGTGCCAGCCTTAATGCCTTCTGTCCACACTGATTTCAATGTCATCAGTACCTGGGAGGCAGGTACTCTTTAATTAAATCCCATCCTTTCCTGTTTATTGAGATGCAAGGCAGTAGTACAGTCAAGGCTGTTCTTTTGCTGATTTCTGAATTGCCAGCCACTTTCCTGCTATACTTGTGTACCTGAGACAGTCCTTCATTGTTTCAGTTGATGTATATATTCCTTATATTCAGACTTTTGAGCTCTTTTCTGTCATTTTATGTGAGGCACCAAGTACTGGGGCTTGTGGAAGAGGAGGGAGAAAGGGATGTGGGAGATGCCCACTTACCAAGTAGAACTATTTCCCCCAGAAACAGAAATATTTCCTGCTGATTTCAGGTGATTAGTGCGCTTTGGAAGGCATCGACACCGCAGCACGGGGGCAGCTGTTACAACCTCAGGTGCAGAATGAATGAAATTTAATAAATGAGTATGTCTCTTTTATCAGTGCATTTGATGGCCTGTCTTCATCAGTTAGTAGTATTTTCCTCCAGAGTCATCTGCTATATTCACTTTTAGACTTTTGAATTTTTGCATGGGGGCCATACAGCAGCTAAAATCTATACTGGTGTGGGGAAGTGAACTTTGTATAGCTTAACCTTTTCTCTGCTATATCCTAGCTAGGTGGGAATGGCTTCTTTGGGGAAAAAATGTCTATCACACTGCTAAAAGTGTAGGAAAAGGTAAGTTGGATCTCCCGGCTGTAGTGGGGAGGGAAGAATAAACACTAGGTAACAGAAGAGAAAATAAAATCACAGCATTCAAACTTTCTGTACCTTGGGGGAAAGAGAGAACTAAAATACTTATGTGAGTCAATAACTATTCCCAGTAGAATCCTTGGAAAAGCCTACAGGTAGAGCAAAATTTTCAGGTATTGAGTTATTTTCTCACCAGTCTGTTTCACTTATTGATTAGTTTTGTCATTCAGCTTCAGAGCCACACAGTTAAATCTGTTTCATCCATGCACCAAACTCTCCAAATAATTCCATTATCTAAATGATTATCTGAAGTGCCAATTATAAGAAAGTAATTAATAATATTGTAATGCAGAGAAGAGGTTTTGTTGAGATTTGTGGTGATGCTTTGTTCATTAGTTTTCTGGTTTGCTCTCTTTCTGCTTCAAAGTTAGTAAAAAAATGCTCATTGAAACGTCTCCATCATGAAACAAAAGATGTCAATTACAGAGAAGTACGGGCACCAACAAAACATTTCAAATAGTTTTAAGAAATTTTCTGACATAGTGATGGTAATTAGTGTGTTTCAGTTTCAACAACTGTAATTAAACCTGACCTTTAAGTTAATTATGTCTTGACATTTATGATTTTAAACTAGCTTTCCCTGTGGTGATGATGTTTTATATACAGATGCTAATAAGTAGTTTCTGTAGTGTGAGCAAGCAGATTTCAGATGTGCCTGCACTGCAGTTTAGAAAACAGCATCATGCACGTAGCTTCAATGCATTTGTGCTGTTTTAGTTAATGCTGTTCCTAGATTTTGTAATGGCAGCCTGACATTCCTTCTTATGCAGCAAAACTCACTGACACAGTTTTGAGAGGAGCTTAATGAGCAGTAATACATGCTGGTATTGTTTCAATTTGCTATTTACATAAAACCATTAAGGTAGCATGGATATAAGAGGCAAATAAGTCCATCTCTTAAAATTCTGCACCATAGCAAAGTGAACAATGTGAGTTGGAAACAGGACATATGACAGAGTAAAACTCGAGGACTGTTCTTGCTCACGTAGAGCATTAAGTCTAGCTAGGTTCAAGATTAAATAAAAGGTGACATTCAAGAGTTCTAGAAGAAACATCAGCGATGGAACATGTAAGGAGAGGCATTTCTGAACAGGAGGACTTTGCAAAATGTCATACCCAAGGTATTTTTAATGAAGATAATAACAGTGATGTTGATAAACTATCTTCATGACAATAAAACCCCCACTAGTCTATTACAGAGAGATCTAACTTGAGTTTAAAAAAGATCAGTAGACTTCAGGAAAGATCTTGGCCATTTTGAAAGTCCAAGGGGGCTGTGTTGTTCTTTTGGAAAGGCTGGTAACTTTGTCTCCAAAGACAAGTGAGTTGTATGTGATGAATGCTAGGTTTCACAGCCCTAGTGCTTTCAGAATTGAACTCTCAGTTTGATCAAAAAAGTCCTAGCTGCTCCACTTGAAAAGCACAACAATTTATGTAGTTTCCTTCTTCATCCATACATTTATCTGCTTTGTATGCATCATATGTTGAGAAATATCTACTGCCTGCTTTCAGGCTTTGTAACTTCAGATCCATATGGAATTATTTGTATTTTATAACTACATATACACACGCACGCACGCACACACACACACACACACACATCCATCCATCTATCCATCTTTGTTTCAAGTGAGATCAAACCAAAATTCAAAATGATCTATGTTTATATGGAAAGATAAGTTGGCTAAATAATGCAGCTATACAATTTTCTAGTTTTGGTGGTTCTAAGCTCTCAAAATATATGTCTGATTAGCACAGGCTACCCAAAAACATTTCCCTGTAAGCCCACAACCAGTCCAGTGCATTTATTTATGGGGAAATCAGAAATCTCACCCTATTACCCATTTATTTTCTTTCCTATGCTGACAATCCCTCTAAAAGTTTTCTTAAGCTGTTTGCTTATTTGGATGAGTTATAATTTATTTTCCGTTTTGTTTCTTCATAAAATTTTGACATGTTTTTATGGTGAGTCACTTATGATAAGGAAAGGGTCAACAGAAAGTTTTACGAACTGAAAAGGCTAGTCTTGCTTAGGATATCTGGACCATGGCTGCCTGACCTGTTCATTGACTGTGTGTTCTAATTGGATTGTCATTGCTATCCATCCAGCAGTGTAATGTTGCTAAAGGCTAGCTTGGTGACAACATGAAAATCAATCTGCCAGTAAAGGGCATAGCACCGTGCCTTTAGAGTATTGTGTGTTTGGCCTTGGCATTCTGCAGAAGCGTTTCTGTTTCTGCTACTCTGAAGGAATACTGTAATCTATTTCCAAACTGAGTGACTCAGAGCTTCAGATCTTCAGATACTGTCTTTTAAATGCCTTCTTGCATTGCATTAAGAAGTGTTTCTTGATGTAAGACAAACTGCAGAATACATATGTTTAAGAGGTATGTTGCAAAAGAATGCCATACTTCTTGAGTTGTGGTGCAAAGAATAGTTGTGCACTGCATCCTGACATTTTTGGCCATAATTACTGCATTTTTTCCTTTCTGGAATAAAGCTTTAGACAGCATGGCATCCACCAGAACTAATAGAACACATGAAAAAAGCAAGTAAAATTGTGAAATAAGTAGAGAGGCAACAGCTCATTTTTTTCCTGCATAAGTTTCCTCCTAGCTATGCTGTTTTTGGCATTTTAGGAAAATAAAACAATTGATCTGATCTGAAAACTGCATGAAAAGCAAGAATGCTTTCATCAAAGTGAAAATGAAAAAAATAAGCCCTTGAATTTCTTATACTTAAGTTTGTCAGATACAAAGGAAGTGAGCCAAACATTTACTTGGATTGGAACTTGATTATAGAAGTGACTTGGAACTTAGCCTGGGAATAGTACTAAGCCACCCCTTCTCCATTGCTGTGTTTATCATATGGTTTTCTTTTCCTTTACATCTTATGCCCTGATGAAAAGGTAGAAGGTGTTTGCTCTTTCTTTTTCCTTTCTGTTCTCCAACTAGTAAATATCAAAAGCCTATTTTAATTGGGTAAAAATAATTTTATTGAAATGTTTGTACCATCCTTTTAAAATTTAAGACCTAAATGATCTCTAACATTTTGACATCAATTCAAGATGTGAAAAATACAGAAATATCTCCATATTTTTTTTTATTTACCAGAAATATATTGTAGAATACTAAAAATACCTCAAGAGGTAACGGTTGGGTTTTGGCACAGAGGGTATTCAATCATTTGCTTAGTGTACTGGGTACCATATACCTCTTTTGAAAATGATCCAAAGGCTACGAAGTCACTGAAGCTCCAATGTCTTTTTAATTGGTTTTAAATCTTTGCTCTAAACAGCTGGGAAAGGAGCAACTGAGAGAGAATATGACCAAAGTCATTAGAATAGCAGGTTGTAAATTGTGGATAACCAAGGAAGAGCTGTTTTCTTACAAAAAATAAACTCCAGGGAGTATCACGTAAGACTAAAAGGGGGCAGCACAAGACAAGCAAAAGGTGACATTGCTTTGTGAAGCACGTAGGTAACGTGGGGCTTCAATGCCATGGGAATTTGGGATTCCAGGTGTCTACAGAAGTGCCAAAATCAATTGAACAAATCCTTGCAGTGGTGGGGGGCAGAGCTATTAAGCACACAGACATAATGGCAAGCTCAGGATGCCCATGATTCGTACATTACTGGGAGCAGTACTCCCAGGAAACAGCACTGTGCATCTCCACTGCTCTGCTTTTCACTGCATACCTGCTGTTAGCCACTAATGGGTGGCCTGACAAAGTAGACCTTTGGTGTGACCCACTAGATCTGCTTATGAGTTCTTGAGTGGCTCTGTGAGCATCACAACTTGTGAGTCTGTTTTTCCATAGCTGTGTGATACACATTTGATTTTGGCAAATGAAAGATGTGAGCTCTGACTGATGTTCTCCCCTTGGATTAGAGCGATAAATACTGTGCCTGTCTGTTGTTTTACAATATCTCAAAAGAACTGGGCATGTGCTGCAGGTTTTGTTCTCAGGGAAGTAGTATCTTCAACACACTTATTTTTGTGAAGCAGGGTAGGTATTTATTATCTCTGAGCTTGATCCCATGTTGGGAGAATGTAAATATAGTTAACTTGGACAGAGTGATCTGAAATTTTGATAGTACAAACATACATGGAGATATACATAGATTTGATCATATAAGCCATGTTTAATTTAGAAAGAAGGCTGAAAACAAGATGTCTGTTTTTCTGTAACAAGCATCATAAAATACAGGACAAGATGCAGTTTAATATTAATGTAAGTACTGTACTCTCACAGTGTTGT
>WEIT01033484.1:24916-36445 GCA_013389985.1 Dryoscopus gambensis
AACCAAACAATTAGACAAGGTCCACACCCTAAAAATCTCACCATCTAATTAGTATGGTTTCAGTACAAACAATTAGAAACCTGACAGAGGGAACAAAAAGGGTCACAGGAGTTTTATGAATGTGAAAAAAAATAGCTGCTATAAAGTGTGCTAAAAAGACAAATGATGTGAAATTTTCTTCCAGCAGTGCACTGTGTGGGAGATTATCTTCTGATAAGAACTAGGCAGCTGGGATTTTCCTTATTCTTATGACTTTTTTTATGATGAGATATTGCTCTGAATACTATGCCCTATATTCTTAGGTTCATCTGTCTTTCACAGGAAAATTCCTGTTAAATCTTTGGTTCAGTTCGTTGTACAAAGGGGGAATCTTTTCCGTCATGTGTATTAGGCCTACAAGACTTTGACATAAAATTGTAAGGAGATACATGATCCTTCAGACATGGAGGAAATGTACAGCTGCCACTAAGAGTGTGGGTCCATATCAAGGAGTAGGGGTAACTTTTCCCAAGGACTTGGATACAATGCCTAACATGTAAGAGAACTATGGAACCTGTACTTTCAGAAATAGTAGGGCAGATTTCAAGGATACATCAAAATGTGTGCTCTGTAGTTTGACATCATAACAATGGCTTGACATCACTACAGTTTTTATGAGTGACCAAAAGTAATAAAGAATTGCATCACAAATACTTAGACCTGAAGACATTTATCTGAACTCAAGTTTTATACCAAGTTTCCTTCTGAGGGGGGAAAAAAAAGGATATTAATACTTCAGCTAAATTTGTATTAGACTAATACCAATTTGTCATTTTATCTTTATTTGATGATTTTTTTATGAGGATGATTTTATTTCAAGACCTATACTATTTTCTGAGCTGTTACCATTTGAAATACTTCTATACCTCATGCTGTTAAGCCTTTGAACATACACACAATATACTTCTCTTACATCTAGCTTTCTTACATTATGGGAGAAAGCAAACATTTTTAATTTATCAAAGAATGTCTTTCATTTCTTCCCTGCATTTTGTTTCCTTTATAAATAATTTTTATGAATAGTTTTAAAAATATAAACAAATCCTCCATGACATTCTTTCTGATCATTAGCGTTCACAGTCTCTCAGATCAAAAGTTTTGCTGGGTTTCTTTGTGAACATGAAAAGTCCTAATCCACATACTCAGAAAATTTGCATTAGAAATATTTTCCTTCCATTATTTCTGGTCCATCTCAATAAATCTGAAAGGCAAGTGATGAATAATATAGTTCTGTTCAGATATCCCTTGAATTAATGGACACTACACAGTTTAAAAGAGGTTGAATATGACTGGAAACAAATGTTGATGGATTTTTCTTAAAATTTTTTGAATTCCTATGTTTATCTTGATCCTATCAATGTTGTTCATGCCACACAAAATTACTTTTTTCAGCAAAATGCAATATAGTTATTTTAATGATAATTGGTAACAAAATAAGCCGGGTACTTCAGGGCACTGGCTTAAAATTCTGCTTGCAGGTTGCTCATTTTCAAGATTAGAAGCAGAACAAAAGTTAGTGCAATGAAAGCAAATGGCTGCAAAAGATGTCTCCATTAATAGGTAGATAATGAATAAATAGGATTTTATGGANGTACCTTCAGAATGAATTGTCCCCCAACTTCACAGCATAGGGAGCATTGTGAAAAAAATGGTGTTTCTTATTGCTGTTGTGTCCTTATTATCTCTGCCTTTTCCTCAAAGCCAATTCACAAATTCCCTTCATTTCATCTTGCTTATATCTCTACTGTTCCTGACCCATCATACCTCAAAATTTCATGTTCTTCCCATCCATCACTATTTCAGAGAATTCCCTGTGTAACTCTTTTCACCCAGTGAACCCTGAAATTTTCCCCTTTGTCAAACAAAGATGTTTCATTTTTATTTTTATTTCATGAATGCATTGTCAAATTTAAGTAATTCAGATCTTGTGCTCTCCCATGGCAGTGCAGTGGCTAGCTTTGCTGAGTATGTAATTCTTGAGTAAGAGAGAGATGAGACCACTTTACTGCCTGTGTTCAAAGAGGTCTCTAAATAAACATGCAGATTGCAGCATGGTTAAATCTTTGTGCCTTTACATGACCTGGTACAGTTGCTCAGTGATTCAGTGAGTCTGTTGCATTTTATTGGGGATTCATGCCCAAGGATGTAGAAAAAACTGGTGCCTGGAACATACCTCTATTTTGAGTTTTTTTTCTGTAATGTGACAGTCATCACAATGGTACAGGTTAAAACATGGACCTAATTAGTGTTTGGGGCAGAGCAGAAGCTCAACAAACGATTTTCTGAAATCATCAGTAAAGAGCATTCTTCATTCTGTTCCTAGACTGTAGATATGAATTATGTGTCTAGCCATTTAAACTGCCTCTAGGTGTCTTCCAGAGGCCAATTTATACCAAGTCTGAGAAGGGTATTTTCAGAGAGTGCTTTATCCTTTATGGGAGATTTTTATGATGAGTGTCTATCTTCCACTTGATGGTGGAGGGATCTTTGATTGGACAGCTGTACTGTTGAATCGTATGAATTCTGCTTGAAAAGTACAGCTGTATACTGTAGATGAGGCTGAGTGCCTTTATTCTTTCAAATCCAGAGATTTCTAATAATGTTAGGCACAGAGGGTTGTTTTCAAAGACATTTAGATGCTTAGAGGTACTTAACAGGATTTTCAAGATCACTAAAGCAGACTGAACATCTAACTTCTGTTGATTTACCTGATGTAGGTGACAGTTTGCTTAAATATGAGGTTTTTTCCTTCATAACCCATCTCAGCACTTTTCATAATCTTGTCCACAAGTCTTATTTAATTTCTAAGGAATGTATCCTATTTGTACCTACTGTATTAGACTATATCTAGGTAAAATGTGTTAAATCTCAATCTTTAGATTATAAGAAAAAGAGTTTTCATTAAGCTCTTGTACAAGGTCATCAGTTTTGCAGTGCAGTCTGGGAGGCTGTCATGTGGAGTCATCACTTTTCCAGAAAACTGCTGGTACTTTTATACTTCAGCTGCCATACTGTGATTGCTTTGCAGTTGGGTCAGCTGAAAATATATATTTGAAAAATGCTGTGATCTTTCAGGAGAAACATTTTGCATGTAGTGGAGCATGGTGCTTTAAATATGGTGGACAGCAAAATACTATGTTTTGAAGGACTGCTACTCTGAAGCAATACCGTTTGTTCTTTGTTGTTATTCACATGACAATAAGAATCCATTCAGGAACACCTTCTGAATGAAACTTCTGCTAGTGCTAATGGATGACCACACAGACAGGAGACATCCAGTTTCACTCCTAATTTACCTTCGATAGTTTCTTTAACCAGATCAGCATTTATTTAAAATAATGACTACCTGATTTATTCCCCTGTCCCAGTTTTCACTTTGCTCTCATTATGCCAGTCTGGAGTGACAAGAATTTTTCTACTTGTCTTAACTTTCTTTGGACAATAGATTTTATTTTTAAAAAGTGTTATTTTTAGATTGGTACGCTTTTTAAAGAACTGTCTGTGAATAAAACACGTATACTTGATAGAATTTGAAACAATTTCTGTCAAATCCTAGATAGATATACCTATCCTCTGCAAGTTACTACACATTTAAAACCTCGGTTCCCTTTCAGTGTCGTTTTGTCTACCTTGTTGTTTCCCCCTTGCAAGGAAGAAGTGGACTAAAGTCAATTTATTAGTGGCAATACATATCAAAAATAAGAACTGCTTAGATTGTTTTATGCTGAAAGTCCCTCTAAGTGCAGTGTGTTATTCCTCAGAGCAGCACTCAGGGCCTTCTCTTCATTCTGCTGCTGTAACAGAGGTCGGATGGTTTTCTGTGCCCACACCCTGAGCATCTCATGCCCACATTCGTCAGAGATTTTGCAGCAGTGAGAGTCACAGCCTATGGAACTTCCTGGCAGTTGGGATGCCAGGGCAAGATGCTTGGGGGAGAAAATAATTCCATGCAGACACCATGATGCTGTAATTGAACACCCAGTTAGCTGCTAGGAATTTATCTGCTCTGGTAGGATCACCCTGGAACTGTATATATTGAACACACACTATTAAAGCCTCTGTTTCCATTGGCACATGACAGAGAGACCCAAATCAGTTCTAAAGGCATTTGCAAGCAGCTGCTGCTGCAACAAAGATAATATTGGCACAGCTCTTCAACTGTGTAAAGAATAGGCAGCATTATTTTAAACTTCCATCTTCCAATTGTGCCTTATAGACAAAACGCTAACTTGAGTAATTTTTAAAGCTAATTATGTAACAGGGATTTTAAAAAATAGCTCTGAAATACTTAAAATGAATACTAAAAAATTCAAAATCCTGATATGACAGCTGCAATAGTAATACCTATTGTTAAGTTTTGCTAGAATTTCCTCTGTCATATAAGCTCAAAAATACCTGTCTTACTCTTGAAATACCTTCTTCTTTTCATGGCCTAGGTACAACGTTTATTACATGCTATTAACATTCAGTAGCTATGCAATAAAACCACATGCCCTTGAGTACATATTTTGTATGCATATAATGGAATGATTTCCTACTGAGTGAGTTAAGCAGCGCTTTTTTTTTTTGTCTTACATGAACTATGATGGACCACAGGCTTTCTGAATGCAACTGTGGCAAATTATGCCTGACCTTTGCTAATGGGGATTCCAATCAGTTGGAAACTGTGAAAAATAATCTGTACTGGTGCTTTTCCTGTAGACTTTAAGTTTCATGCTCTTCAGCAGATATATTCTGATATATTCCACTGCAGTATACTGGAGTGGCTAAGGAGAATTTGGGGACAGTCCAAGTTCTCTTAATGTTGTGTTTTATTTTAATGTCAGACACTGAAAAGTTTCTGAAATTGATTTTATTTCTCCATGCAGTGAGATCTACCTTTAACCTTTCACTAACATATGTAAGACTTACAGAGATACCATTAACATTCATGCTGTGTTAAAAATAATTAGTCTTCCTTGTGGTGGATGGTGTTGAGAGCAGCATTCACTAACAAGTTCCATAAATGGCTTGTTTAATTACATGTGAGTGAAAGAGTTACAGCCTCTAATTTGAAAGTCAGTCATAGGGATAACATGAACTTTACCCCTGTCATGAAACACTAGAATTCAAGACCCAGCTGTGAAGTAAACATTGACTTAATTTATCTTTTATGGAAAATTATTTCTTTGAAATGTTGTGATCAGATTCTGATAGCCTGTGCATTGATAATGCTGTTCTATGCAGTTTCCCAATTAAAAGCCTCTACAAAGGTACAAAGGTGCTTAGAACACATTGGTCTTCAGAAATGTTAAGTAAAGGCTGTTGTATAATTGAACTGTTCTCTGTGTACTTCATATGAATAGATTGACATCTGAAAATTGTAAACTGGGTGCTCGATTGCCAGGCTGGTTTCATGAAAATAAAATGTTTGGCTGAGTGCCAGTACAGGGACCTAATGTCTAGATTATACAGTCCAGTAAGGCCCTAATCACCTCAGAAGCATATCCAGATAAGATGACACTGTCAGTCTGATGATCACTGTCACTTAATGATCATGCTTCAGTATAATGATTCTGACTTTAGTTTGAATTGATAAAGTGAATTGTCAGTCATTAGGGTAGTCTTGATAGAGACGATTGTTTAACTCAGTCTGAAAAAGGAATTGTTTTTTTCCCACTGGTGTGTCTGTACATAGCTCTTAATAATGATTCATCATTAGTTTCCTAGCTTGAATTTGACAATGGATTTGTTTTGTTCCCACTGGGTCACTTCAGAGACTTGGCTCAGTGCAAGCAGGAGCAAGTCCAAGCTCTCTTGATGCAGAAACAGCAGAGCTACAGCTATTGCAGGCACATGAAGATGAGAAAAGAAAACCATGAAAAAATCCAGTTAATTGACCTTTTGCAAACATGATCAGTGAAATCATTTACTCTGTTGAAGGCAAGAGTAACTTAACCATTAACTTCAGAGAAGAAAATGTTTTATCCAGTGCCTAAAATATCAGGTCATGTGAAACGTAAACAAACCAAGATTTTTATATGTTGTTTCTGAGAAAAAGAATACTTTTTTTCTTATGGTATATCTGGAGAGACCAGGCAAGAATGCAGTCTAAAATTTTTGTGCATACAGAAAGTAAGGAGCAAACCTGGAGTTAAGGAACTTTACCTTCCAGATAAGAACTACAAATAGATGTATTGCATTTGAGGACCTCAGCCTCAGAAAGATTAAATTACTCAAAAGATACCTGACAGCCAGGAATGAACACAAATCTTCTGAGTTTTAGTCCAGTGTGTTTCAACTTCAAGGCAAGTTCTTCCTGTTGCTGTGCATGTGGCTGTGGCTACAGCCCCCACACCAACCAATTCCTGGTGGATGAGCATACAGGGATCTGGAGTCTAGCATCCTGGTCACTGCAGGTTCCCGTGCCTCCCCGGGAAGTGTTTTTGCATAGGTTCAAGGTTTCCCCATCCAGTTTTATGTATATCCTTATGTTTATGCATATCCCGTATAGAATATGTATGATCTCTGGAAAGTTCTGTTAAGTTCAGTATTTCATTTGTTCATTCAAATAGAACCCTCCCCTGAGTTTGTCCCGTTGGATGTTCCCCCCTGTCACTTCACAATTTACAGAACTCTACTAGTTGTAATCCTTTTATCCCACCTCTTCTGGCTCCCAGACAAAAGGGGCTGGAAAACGGCCGAGTTGGTCTTTGCCTGTTCGAGTGAAGTTCTGAAGTTGCAGAAAGGATCCCTCTCTATCTCCTGGCTTTATGGACGCGATTTTCACATGGCTTGCAGCCTGCTCCTTGAGAGGGAGAGCCAGCGCCGGTTCTGTCATTTTGTAACAGATCCCTGCCAACGGCTGTATCAAGGGTCCGTCCGGGACACCTCTGACAGCTAAGACACAGTGTGGTCTCTGGGCAAAACCGCAGCATATGTCATCTTCCCACTTTTAATATATACTTCCTTTATGGGTGTAAGTGTGATTTCCAGCTTAATGAACTGTTTGTAGCAGATTTATCAATACCAGGACAGTCAATTATAGTTGGAGTTCATGCTGGAACATAGATATATAAACCTGCAAGTAGCAGATCAAAAAGAAAGCAGGGGGAAACAAAAGCATTCTTGCTAATGTCTTGGGACTGAACTCAGTTCAAAGAAATTCTCATACTTCTGTATCAAGATCAAATTACCCTAGTTGCATAACTTCAGTTTGAAACAGGATTGGGACAAAATTATGTAGCTAATGATTTACCTAGCTTCCAAAATTAGTTTGAGGGAATGAGTGAATTCTGGCATTTTCCTTTTGTTTTAGCTTATTCTTATTGTTCATATTTATGATATGGCCAGCTTTTCTTTGTTGTGCATATCTGTGTTACATCAGTAAATTAGAATATACTATAAATTATATAGAAACTTGTCAGATCATAATTTGACTGAATTCTGTGGAAAACTGTTTAAAAAATTGGCACAAATTAAAAAAGAAAAAAATTAAACTGATCACAAAAGATGCCTTTGTTTTTTCACTGAAAATGTACATTTTCTCCATGAGAAGGAAACCATATTTCCTGAAAGTGAGATTGTTTTTGTATCTGTAGAAAATGCAAAATTGTTATGTGTTTCCGTCTTATGTTCTGAGAAACTTTGGGGCTTATTCTAATGCACGATTTACTTCAATTTATGATTCAGAGTAATGTTCAATGATTACTTTCATGGAAACCAATTCAGAAAGGCCATTCTTGTAGTAGAGACGGTGACATTTCCATCCTTGTAAAATTAAAGAATGGAGATAAACACTGTTTCTAGGGAAATATTATCTTTTCTATTGTATAATGTACTGTAATTAAAAAAAATTAAATACTTGCAACTACATATTCATCAATGAATGAACTAACTGTGAAACAAAGTCTGTTTTTTTCACTGAAAAAACTCTTATCGACAAGCCTGAGCTGTAATTCTGCAAACTTTTCTCTGCTTGAGTAATCCTATGAAACTCAATGGGGCTACACAAATGCATAATCACGTAATTGAAAACACAGTTTTAAGTATAGTTGAGCATTTAGTACACAAAGAAAACAGACATTCAGATAAAATAAGAAAGTAGACCCCTTGTGTCAAATCTGCAATGGATTTTTCAGAAAGGCACAGTTGGGGAATTTGTGTTATCTTTGTCTTTCACAAGATGTGTACCTGTCACTACCCTCCAGACAGAAAATATAAGTGAAATCCACAAAGTTATATAAGGTTTAGAGCTGCGTTTTCCTAGTCATGCTTTAAGTAACTTCAGTGTTGAAGATTTGGAAAATGGAGTCCCTTTCACCTAACAAACTGTGGTATTGCCAAGGCAAGTAACTTCATCTACTTTCTGACAATGTTGTTTTAATCTATCTTAGGTAGTAATATTACTGTAGCTGTAATGATCTGGGACTAAAGGTAATGCAATATTTATAGGCAGAGATAGTATCTTTATTTTTTTTTTTTAAATCTCATAAAATAAGAAGGATGCAAAAACTTTCTGATTATAGTATAGACCCAGGTTTTGTAATTTAAACCTGAAGAAGAGTTAATGTGTGCAGGGCTGCTTGAAGAAATCAGAAGACCAACCTTTTTACTCAGCCTGTTTTAACTTGGATCTGTGAATATTATCTTCAGGAATCAGGTGCAACTCTTACCTATTCAGCCCTTGATTTCACTGTTTGCATCCATTACTAGTGTGGATACTAAGTACATGGCAGTGTTTCTGAATATTAGAAAGACAACTGAAAGGGACTTCCAGTTGAGTTCTCGTTTGTAGGTGTGATTGCTCTGGGTAAACAGCTTTTGGTCAATGCTACCCGAAACTAGTTGGCAAAGGTAGGAGTGAAAAGCTCTGAAAAACTGTAGGATTCCCTTAGTTTTAATGTCCTTCCTTTTACTGGTTTCTGAAATGGCTTTTCCCAGTTGTGATGTAATTCCTCTTTTGTATTTGGAAAATCATATACTACTAAGTACGGAATGAATGATTGTGACATATTTTCTGAGGAAGACAGTGTTGAGCTTTGTGGGTCTTATACTGAGAAGAATTTTTTTCCTCATTATGAAATTTTAAATCAATGAGCTGATGAAACTCATGGGATTCACTATAACTTGCAAATTTCTGTCTGACAGTTCCACGCTTGAATAAATGTTAATAACTTTTTATCCTTTGATTAATTCTTGAAGACAATTCCTAATTTCCATCCAGGAAGGAAGAATGCATTCATACCAGTGATCTAATGGAGGCAGGTAAATTCTAATTGTTTGCCTGTGTTGTCCCCATAAATTAATGCTTAAAAAAAAATATTGAGATCATCTGACTAAATAAAAAAAAGAAATGGAGGTTGGCAAAATTAACATACTTGCTGATAAATTGTCAAGCAAGGTCTATCCATTTTTTCCCAAGATCATAGTGATTTTCACAGTTAACTTCTCTCTGCTTTCGCTATAGTTGGGGAGAAAAAGACTGATTAAAAAACAGGAAAAAAAAAATTCTCACTAAAGTGGAAATATTTCATAGAGAAAAAAGGCTGTTTGAAAAATCAGTTCCATATGTAGTTCTTTTGTCTATGTGCTGTAATTCTTTAAACTCATATTTTCCTATTGTCATTGATTAAACCTGTGGCAAATAAGTAATTCTGAGTGCTAAGTATATATTGCAGAAGTAAAATAAAGTGGCAGAAAGTATGCTAAGTCAGGTATAGTATTTTGAATCATTATTTATTCTGAATATTCGCACTTGAACTTTAGAGAAAAATGCTTGAAATGGTAGAGAACAGGTTACGAATATGTATTCTTTTCAGTTTTGTTAGCAAGGTGGTGACAGCCTCCTACTACCTAAAGGGGGCCTACAAGAAAGCTGGAGAGGAACTTTTAGAAGGGGATGTAGTGACAGGACAAGGGTGATAGTTATAGACAGAAAGAAGGCAGATTTAGTTTTAAGAAAAGAATTTTCCACTGTGAGAGTGGTGAAGAACTGTAACAGGTTTCCCAGACAAGCTGTGGATGCCCCGTCCCTGGAATTGTTCAAGGCCAGGTTGGATGAGGCTTTGAGTAAGCTGGTCTAGTGGAAGGTGTCTCTGCTTATGGCAGGGGAGTTGGAACTACATGACCTTTAAGATCCTTGCCAACCCAAACCATTCTATGATTCTTCACAGGCGAAAAATAATTGGGAAGAACATTAGTTTGTTTAATGTAAAGTGTAATAACATCAGTATCCACCAAGATGTTTAGTAGCTCCCAAATTATTGACTTTAGATCATAATCTGCATTACAATTGCAGCTGTACTCAGTTCTTTAATGAAACCAGCCACTTTAATGGCAGAAAACCTATAGTCAAGTAAATGATGACTGAAGTGTCTGCTAGCTTTTTCTTTAAACTGTGATTTCAGTTTTAATTTTTTAAAACTTATTATATGGAAGATTAAAGCACATTTTTCAGCGTATCATTTAAATCAGTCATGACTAAGTTGATACCAGTGGGCAAAGTGTTTGAATATTTCATCACAAAGTGATGGAGCATCTTATCTTGCTTGTTAGAGTGCTTTTACTCACCAGTCCGTTCTGCTCTCTTATTTGACATGACCTGAATAAAGAATGACCAAAAAGTTCAGCAAGGACAGAATAAAAGAGCTATATCAATAGAGGAAAAAAGTATTTAAAGTCCTGATGATATTATTGCCTTAATTCAGTCAGTGCTATGGAAATAGTTTTCTGAGTTATTCAAAGCCATGTAATGATGTTTGGCTTGCACAAATATAATTTAGTAAAGCAAAGCAAATATTTCTTCTTGTAAACAGAAACTAAATATAGTTGAAATTGATTTTTTTCCCCTGTAAATTATGGAGCTCACTCTTCAACTTAAAATATTTTTTTTGCACTCCAATCTCTTGTCAGACTAGGGAAGCAACTTTCCTTTCTTCATGATTCTCTTGAGATCAAAAACTGTTCGGAAAACCTTAAAGACATTTGGAAATGTAAGCTTTTTCTCTAAGTACTGCAAATCAGCTAGAACTATTTTGTCTAGAGGCCATTAGAATCAGTACAACAGTGTTACTCCGTGACTTACTGCTCTACAGAAATGTTTAGACTGTTCCTTGGGACAGCCTCAACAAGCAGAAATTATCCATTGACAGTGCATCCTCTACCTGACATGCTTTTTGTACTGGCAGCATCCCTTTCCAAGGGACACTGTTTGCTACACCTTGATACTCTTTCTGTGATACTCTAAAGCCCAGGTCAGCTTAATGTGATGATGGCTTTTATCAGATCAGCGAAAACTCTGTAGAGTTCAGATTTTTCTTTCAACTTTCAGATCTGGAGAACAAAAATCACACAAAATCCTCTGTAGTGTGTTAATACCTTCCAAGATGCAGGAGCTCTCTGGGTGTAGGAATAGCAACTGGGAATCCGAGAGGGAATACCTAGCTGTGGCTGGGAGTACCTGTGCTGTCTGCAGCTGTTTATGTTAAATCAGAATTTCTTTTGTTTGCC